>CM034151.1:200765284-200886953 GCA_019776745.2 Taxus chinensis
GTGAGTGGGAAGGATGGAACTTCTTGTTCTTTGGAGGGTAGAGGTTGTTTATTTTGCTCTTGTGGAGGGGGTTTGGATTTGGAAGAGAAGAGGAAAGAAAAACTAAGATGAGATGGAAGACTAGGGGATGGGGGGATGGTTTTCACAACTGGAGCAACATTGGAGAAACTTGAAACTTGACATTCAAATTGAGATGGTGCTGCTTGAGGAATGAAAATAGAAATACTAGATTATGGTGTAGAACTTACCCATTGACAAGGCTACTTATCACCAAATTCATAGGCCTCTATCTCTTTAGTCCACTGTGCAAGTTGGGGCAGCATTCCAATCATGAAGTCCAACTTCTCTTGAGGGTTGTAGTGTCTTGAAAAGGGCCTTCCCATGGGGAAGGTGTCTTGCAACCAATCTTGAATGCCTTCATTTGAGCTATTGCTCTTGAATGCACCATGTCAATCTCCATTTTTTGGATCTTCTCCAACAGACCAACATCTTGCATTTGATTTTCTTCATTGTTTGCATACCCCTGCTCTTGGAAATCTCCATAGCCAAACTAATTTTGAATTTGCTCAAAATGTTGATTTGAAGGAGTTGTAGAAAACATTGGAGTTGGAATGTATTGTTGCTGCTGTTGTGAATTCCATGGTGGAAATGAAGTCATGATTGCACAACTTCATGGAATGGAAAAGAATGAAAGAGATGGAAAGAATAATGAAATGGAAATGGATGGAAAACAGGTCTATGACTCAGAGATGGGTTGTAAACCAGATGGAGTCACCAGATTTTGCAAATTGAAGCTTCTTATAAGCTAGAGATTGCAACAAGTGCACATCAACCTTTTTGCAATGAAGTGAAGACCTCTAAGGTCACATTGGGAATGCCAAGAATGTTAGTACGAAATCACGGCACCCCCAAATGAGTTATAAGGTATGCTTTTCTAAGGTAGGGTCATTTGGTGTGATTGCATAAACATTGAACTTTTCCCCAAGGTGTGAGACCCATCAAAAATGGAAAAAGCTCTCCAAGTTAAAGGTTGGTTCCTTATTCCTCTATTCAGGGGCATACATGCGGATTTGTAGAGGATCTATCTCTATACCTAATCTAAAACTTGCCAAGGAGACAGGGAGAAAAGAGTATAATAAATAAAAAATAGCTAAACTACCAGGTGAGGCACCAAAGGAATGATGAACACTTATTTTTCTAATAGACATGAACCAACAAAGTGCATACAGTAAACAAACACAGATAGCCAGATCTATAATGGAAGACCAAATGAAAGCAAAAGAGACAAGAAAGGATCTAGAATCGATCACATATGTGTTTTATTGCTCTGCATTGATACAATTCATTATAAAGTAGCCAAAAGGCAGAAACGTCTTGCAATATTAATGGAAGGCTTGAACCCCACAAATCCCTTTGCTAGAAGGAGAAGGGAGCCTGGAAAAAAAAGAATGTCCAACCCTTTACAATGAATTATGCCCCCATATTTATAGATTCGATCAGAGAGAAGAAAGAGGGAGAGAAGCGAGAAAATAAGGTTGAAACTCAACCACTACCATTAATGCCTCTAATAAAATCTGCCCCCAAATCTATGTTTACTACCTTAATCTTTGGTTCGGCACCTTGAAGGAAGAGGAAACAGTGAAACATATCAAATCTTATCTGGTTGTTGAAGCAATAGATCCTACATTGAAAGCCCAAAGATGTTTCCTCCATTTTCTTTACCTAACCTTCTCAAAATTAAATTTTCAGACCTCCATGGCGTGGGTGAGGACGAGATCTTTCCAATGGTGTGAGATTCACAATATTTCAAGCCCTGAGTCGAAAGATATGCCCCTTCGAAGTTTGTATTGAGTCCATATAACTGGGTAGGAAAACAGTTTGAAAAATGAGTCCCCCTTTTGATATGGGACACATGAAAGCTAGATTAGAGAAAAAATTGGGCTCGCGGGTCCATAATTTACCTTTTCACCCTTTTGAGCAAAAAATGCAAAACTCAAGAAACTCCCACAACCCCGAAACTCCGCCTGGACATGTGGCACCTTTTGGTTGGTTGGGGGATGTGCTTCCATCTTTATCTTTGTGCCTTTTAGATGAAAGAAAAACATTTACTTTGTCCTCTAACTCCCCGCTTTGGCCTTGACTCAGGCTCAAATGCTGACTTTTTCCCTTGGGTAGAGTTGTGGGCCATTTTACAACTTTTATACCTTTTGGGGAACAAGGGGTAAATTTTTTTTTTCTCTCGACGCCCTGATTTCATGGGACACACGGCAGTTTGGTGCTCATTTGGGAACCTTTTCTCTATTCAACCCTTGAATCAGTGCCATTTAGACACTTGGCAGCCTCCACCGGCCTGACCCATGCATTGACTATTCAATCAACTCTGCCCCTTTTGGAATAACACGTGGAGGCACTGCGCTTGCTTGAAAACCCAACCCAAAGTTTTCCTTTGGAGGAGCATCGAGTTGACGCTTGTCGGCCTCCACTGATATGTGGAATTTTCAATGGTCCCTCTTACTTTTTAGACTTTGGGTTACATGGCGAGCTCATGCTCATTTGGGTCTCCGCCTTAGGACCAACTCTTGGAGATGCGCCACACTGACACTTGGTGTTCTCTGATTACACTTTTATACTTAGCCAATTTTGAAGCCCTCATTTTGTTGATCAAAGAATACTTGTCTAAAATCACATGAGGAGTCCACGCGAGATAGAAGGCCTAAAACCAAGGGCACAGAAGGACATAGGAAGGACCCGTGTGAGGAAGGAAAGGTTTAGTATTTAAGGAATTAGCTGATTTTGAGCATGAAGATTTATTTTTGGAAGATGGCATGTGGACCACATCAACGATGCAGAGACACGTGCACGCCATGCATTGTCTATATTTAGAAGAAGTGGTTCAAAGCGTCTATGTAGGGAGACAAGCTAATAATAAAATTGACACGTCAGTTAACTACAAGAGGACTATAGATAGCACACTTGCATGTGTGGCTATGATTGTAAACGGAATGTGGCTAATAATAGCATGTGACATATTTCTGGAACAGTTAAGCGGTGAAGGGCAAGTCCCCACCCTATATATATATATATATATATATATATATATGATATTAGGTGCATAGTAGATGTATGTATCACAGAGAGTGGTGTATGTATGATTTTGGATGTATGAATGTGTGTATCAGATCCATATGCACATTGATATAGAATTGACAATACTATAAGGAGATTCTATATTTACTAATATATGGAAGATATTGGCTGAATCTAAGTGTCATTTTGTGCAATTGAGCAGTGCATGGTTAATGGTAAAATCATGATTACTGTTTAAGCTCGTTCTTTCATAGATTTGAGGATAACATGTGCATTATAGAATAATGGATTAGTTATGAATCTATTTATGGTTCTTCCTTCATCATGAGTAACATCCTATTACAACAACCCTAAAGAGGGACTTGGTACCTTTGCATGCTTCGGGTGAGCGCTCAGTCTAGGTTGAGTGATGTGCTAGTGTGACTAGGGTGTTATCTTACAAATTCTAGGCTGCATCATTGGTTTCGTTATCGGGACCTCTAGTTTCAGTTTTTTTTCAGGATGGTTCGCGATGGAAAACATACCGGTTAAATTTAGAAAGTATTGAGGAACGGATACACGATCTAGAGAAATAATATGCATGACAGTTCAGACGTGGACCTAGTAGTTTAAATGCACATGTACTTAGGTAGAACAGAACATATATGACAGCTTGTATGATAGATTCTTCACTATCTTTCCAGTAGAACTATACAAATGGCATTACTACTTATGCATCCCAACAGATTTGGAGGTATCACGTGCACTTGTCTGGACACAGGAAGAATTTCAAGCCTCTCTATAATGTTAATCTGATTTGGAATCGTGTGGTGGGATATGTGGTTTCGTGGTGTTCAAAACAGTTATATTCTAGAATATTCAATTTTGACATACTCTTGCCCAGAGGTGGCTGAATTCTAGTTTTTGCGGTATCCAAGAGGAACATATTTGCACAATATTCCACTAACAATCAAGATCTCAATGGTAACTTTGAACCTGGAGAGTACACCGGTGGCTAACTAAAACTTCACCACGCATGAAGGCAGGAGTAAGTTTGGTTTGAAGATGGTAGACATAGCGACAAAGAAACAGTAGAGAGAGGAAAGACAACTTAAGTATAATGAGGCACACATGAGAGGGAGATAGCAGAAGCAATGTTCTGTTGTAGAGAGTATGGCATTGAAGAAGAGAGATGGCTCGTGAAGGATTTACGATCTCACATAGAAGACGTGGAGCCAGAGCATCAGGAACTCCCTGATTCTTGGAAAGTATAATAGACATCCTTTCTTAGGATCACATAGAAGTGCGTCACCAGCAAAGACTACTTGGGCTGTAGGCATGGGCATCTTAATCCACCTGGTGACTTAGCCTTTGCACTTGCTTTTTTAGTATCTAGTATGAACAAGTAACCAACAAACTAACTTGGGAAGTAGAAAAGTATGAGTAGGACAGGGATCAAGTACATCAATGGTAAGACGGAAAAATTCAATGTCATTTGGAGGAGCATTCTTAGGCACATCATCCACACAAAAAGTTGGATTCACCTCTGGAAGTGAAACTACCTCACAGAGTGTAGGGGTATAGTATAGTACTATTATCTAAGCACAGGGAAGTACATCTACAGGCCCTATTCCAACTACATGTGGTAGATCAAGAGGTATAGGTGGTTCTAGTTTCAGTGGATTTGATGGTTTTTGGGGGCAGAGGGAACCCATAGAAGGTTCTGGATCAGGTTGTCAAGGTCCGCAAAAACCACAAGAATATCTATATGGAGATGTCTCTTCATCTCCCAGAGTATAGAGGTATAGAGGATGCTGCCGAACATGTGGATATGTGTGAAATTTATAGGTGTGGCACGCTAAAGGGATTAAAATTGTTGAGTGAAAGGCAAGTCAATTCACTACTACATTACAGGGGCACACACATAGCTGGTATAGGAGAAGTTTTACCCTTATCAAAATTACATGGATTATGTAAGTACTGAGGGATGCTTTCTTGAAAGAGTTCCATATTCCTTGAGTTTGAGTAAAAGAGTATAAGTGTGCTCAAAGATATCAAGTAAGGCACTACTAAGAGTGTAAGTGAGTATGATGCTCATTTTTAAGACACTTATATCTAAGTTATCTTATGATATACATGTTAGCCAACATGCATAATGGTTCGTTAGAGGATTGATTACACCTTTTAGGAAGGGCATTGTCACATAAGACATACATAGATCCACGTGAAGCACTGGAAGAAGTTTTACGTGCTGAGGTAGTTGGGAGCATTGACACTGGCGTTAGCCCATTTCCAGAGGCACATATTGGAGCCATGGAAAATCATTTAGAGAAGCTATCAACAAATTCAGCCCATGAAACACGCTTAGGAATTTGGTGTACAAATTATGAAGTGGAAGGTCACACCAAGGATAGTTGCCCTCGCAGATTTGTACGCTCATTACTGCTAGACTATGAGATTTTCCATTTGAATCATGATGAGAGTCACTATCCTTTATTACAATGCACGATGAGGAAGAATGTCTCTTGCTTTTGTAAGATTTGTAGGTCCACGACCCATGATACTGAGGATTTTCGGTTGATCGGTCAGATCCAGGATGCGTATAGAAATTGGAGTATGACAGACAAGTATAAAAAAGAACTCTAAGGGTATGAATGAGCACCAGGATCGGGATCATAATCAAATGTTGCTATGATAGGAATGAGGAGGCGTTTTGAAGGAGGTCATGGAAGGGGATGAGGATATTGTGGTGGATATGGAGGACAAGGACGAGTGATGGGGGAATAGGAGAGTTCCCTCATGGAACATGTTATACGTATGGATCTCCTGACCACTATAGGTGCGAATGTCCTCAGAAAACTACATGTTATTTTTGCGGAAAGAGCCATAGCTATGAAGAGTGCCCGAACTTATATGAGCATTTGAGTAAGTAGCATAAGCAAGAAAATAAAGGCGCCAAGATGATTAGAATCTAGCATGTGGTAGAAGATCAATGGATGCCCAAGATAACAAAAGGCCCTGAGGCATTGACAGTGAAGATTACTACATGCACTGAAGCTGCGCATGCACGAGAGATGCAGTGCACTAGAAGCCTACGATTCAATAAGGTGGAGGTTTTGCATGTCGAGGTACCCATAACCTGCTCATCAGAAATAAGTTTACTAGGATACCATGGAAGTGTTAAGGAATCTTCAAGGCAAGCTACAATACCTAAAAGAGTATAAGAAAGCATCGGAGATAGTCTAAATTGATATCGATGATCTGTGGGAGGTATGCAAGATGTTGTGCCAGGAGAACATTATTCCATTATTGGGGAAGTTGGTTGAAAGGGAACACTCCACGCAAAAGTCTTGAGAACGGATGAAAAATTCTGCATGTAAATCTTCCCCCTTGATAGCATTGATTATGACAAGGAAATTACTTTGAATGCTGTTGTGGATGGGTGGCTGTTGAGTAACATATTGATTGATACAGGTGTGGAAGTAAATGTGTTGACATTAGATGCTTGGGTACAAATGGGGAGGCCTCCATTGCAGCCATCATCTAATGTGTTGTTCATGGCAAACCGGACTAAGGCCACTCCCATAGGAGTGTTGAAAGACGCATCTATAACTATACAAAGGGCCAAGTTCACTGGGGATTTTGAGGTATTAGCACTTGCAGAAGCAGACAATTTTCCAGCCCTGCTTGGACTCCCTTGGTTTTATGTCAAATAATGCTGACTTGAGATTCAATAAGAGGTATGTCAACTTTGAAAACAAGGAGGAAAGGGTTGTGATAAATTTGACAGATGGTGAAGTCTACACCCTATGTTGAGCCTCTCAGTGAGGAGGACTTAAACAAAGTTTACGTGTGTGCTATATAGGACCTAGAGGTCACCGAGCCATCAAAAGAAGGCATTCTACAGTGGGAGGATCCCCATTCTATTAGTGAAACTATGAGTATTTCTTGTGTATAATTAGGCTCATGGCACATATGCATTAGTCAGGTGCACGAGGTGAAAAGTGTGATTGCATGCAAGCATGAGATTTTGTTTGGTTTGACGAATAGGTAGTACATAGTACCATGGTCATACATAGGGACAGAAGGATCTTTCATACATTTTTGAAGGCCATAGAGATGTAGTGGGAAGATCCAGCTACAAGGAGAGAGCATGTTAGTATATACCTTACGCATGACAACAACGCGCTATTGGGTAGTCCACAGAGATAATATTATAAACTAGGAAGAGATTGGAATAGCTGTATCTACTAGGTTTATTAAGGAACAATGCACCTAAGAAAATCTATACTTATTATGTTAATCAACCTATTAAACATCACATTCAACATTGTGAGAGACTCTAGAAAACCAAGATATGAAGCATTACCACCATCACTCTGGGTGCATAAATTGTATTCCACAACTCCAAGGATGCGTACACGTGCTTGGTATATATATGCAGAACTACATAGAGAAAATAGGAACTAGTAAGATTTGATTGCAGGTATGATCCAGACATTTGATTACTTCTCGACTCGACCTCCTGTAGCAGAGGCATTAAAATTTTTCAAGCGCTTAACTATGGGAGATAGTGCAAAAGGAGAAGAGCATATTCAAGAATTATTCGAAGAAACTGAGTTTGGAGCATGTTTTGAACAGGACGCAGAAATAGACTCCAAGCTACTTGAGCACGCTTGCCTTGAGAAAGAGAAAGGAAAAATGGTCTGCATCGTGGATGATGAGGAAGTTGAGAACCTGGATATTGATAATTTTCACGGGGTGCATGCAAGGTCTTGGACAATGTATAGACAAGGACACACGCATGCCTACCATGAACCCTATGAAGACAAATAAAGTTGAATATAGGTTTGGAGGATAAGCCCTAAGGAGGTCATAATTGGAGACTACTGGTCAGACTCGAAGGTAGTAAAGATCATCAAATTACTCAGAGATTATCATGACTTATTTCCTAGAGGATATCATGAATTGAAAGGCATACATGAATCACGTGGGGAAATGAAGATCAAACTTAAGGACGGTGCATGACCAGTTAGGAAGAGACCTTATAGGATGAATCCTAATTTGCGTGAAAAGGTTAAAGAGGAAATTGATAAAATGTTGAATTTAGGAATTATCAAGCCCCTTGATGAGTCAGAATGGGTTAGCCCAATGGTGATCAGTATAAAAAAGGATGGGTGGATTAGGATATGTGTGGACTACAGGGAGCTGAATGCTGCATGCATCATAGATCCTTTCCCTATGCCTTTCACTGAGGAAATATTGGAAGGAGTTGCAGGGCATGAAATATATTCTTTCACAGATAGATTTTCCAGGTATCATTAGGTTTGGATAGCTCAGGAGGATCAAGAAAAGACAACATTTACAACTGAATGGGGTAGTTTTGCCTATACTGTGATGCCTTTTGGATTGAAGAATGCGCCTGCTGTCTTCTCATGAATAGTTGTTCAGGCATTCAAAGATTTTATTCACAACTTCTTACAAGTTTACCTAGATGACTGGCTAGTATATGGGCTTGTGAAAGACCATTGTGACAATCTATGTTTAATGTTTGAAAGATGGAGACAATTGAGTATCTCTTTGAATATCAAGAAGTGCATATTTTCTATGCCATTTGAGATACTGTTAGGACATATCATCTTCAAGGAAGGTTTGTTAGTTGATCCAACCAAGGTTGCAGTCATTTTAGGCCTAGAAGCGCCTACTAGTCAAAGTGAGGTGCATGGATTCTTAGGTCATATAGGGTATTACAAAAAGTTTATAAAAGGGTATGACAGAATTGCAGCACCCTTGGAATAATTATTAAAGGGGAAAGGTACATTTTATTGGGAAGGACTGTAGTAGCGCACGTTTGAGATATTAAAAGAGAGACTTACTACTGCGCCCATTCTGCGCTTTCCATCATGGGATAAACCATTTCATGTACATGTGGACGCTTCTGGTATGGCCATTGGTGCTATGTTAGCTCAACCTGGTGAAGGTATTATTGATCATCCAATCTATTTTGCTAGTAAGAAGATGACTCCGGTTGAATGGAATTACACAACTATAGAGTGCGAAGATTTGTCCATGATTTATGCATTATACAAGTTTCGATAGTACTTGTTAGTAACACCATTCTTGTTTTATATAGATCACATGGAATTGAAGTACTTGGTCAATAAACCAGTTTTATAGGGGCACATATGCAGATGGGTGCTCCTATTTCAAGAATTTGATTTCACAGTTGTGGTGAAACTAGGGAAAAGCAACTCTGGACCAGACCATTTATCTAGACTCAATATAGGAGAGGAGGCACAGACGATTGAAGAAACAATGCCAGATGCACAGTTATACAGGTTGCAATGCATGCCCACAGAACTAGAAGAAATTGCTGTGTTTCTACGAACCGGTATGGCTCTAGAAGGAATGAAATCATTAGAAAAGAAGCAGCTTGCTATACGCGTGACACCATTTATGTTAATCAGTGATGACCTTTACAAGTTAGGAAGCGATGAAGTATTACGCTATTATGTGCTAGAGCATGAGCGCAAGGATATCATGGAAGAAGCTCATGGTGGTATTGTAGGAGGAAATTATGTAGGTGATGTGAATTCCTAGAAGATCTTAATTGCTGGATTATGGTGGAAGACACTGTATAAAGACTGTAAAGACTATTGCAAGGTGTGTGATCGTTGTCAGTACCTAGGAAAACTAGGGCAAAGAGATGAGATGTCTTTGAGACCAATTACTAGTGTTGAACCATTCAAGAAATGGGCCATTGACTTTGTAGGACCTATTTCACCAGTCACGCATAGGACTGGATCGCGCTATATAATTACTTGAATAGATTATCTCACACGGTGGGTCGAAGTAGCACCTACCAAAGATTGTACGACAGCTACAACAACTAGGTTTATATGGGAGAATGTTCTTACAGGATATGGATGTCCTCTAAGCCTGATAAGTGATAGAGGTACACACTTTTTGAATGAGAAAATCAGGATCCTATTAGATGAGTTTGTGGTTGTACACCACAAAACTACGCTTTACCATCCTTAGGAAAATGGAATTGCTAAGGCTTTCAACAAAATCTTGGGCCAGACTTTGACAAAAATATGTGATGTTGGAAGAAAGGATTGGGATGACAAGGTGTCAGTTGTGCTTTTGGCATATAGAACAACTTACAAAAGATTGAAAAAAGCCACACCATTTCAATTAGTGTTTGGCACAGAAGCTATTCTTCCTATAGAATTTATGTTACCTTCTTTGTGCATTGCACGTGCTGGAGGTCTAGTTGACGAACAAGCTTTAGAAGAAAAAATTGAAAAGACGATTCAAGTGGATGAGCACCGATCCATAGCATGATGGAGTCAGAAGCAGGAAAAAGCCAGGCATAAAGCATGTCATGATAGAAACATAAGAGATAAAAAGTTTGAGATTAGACAAATGGTTCTTCTTTATGACTCAAAGTTCTTGCGCCATCTAGGCAAGCTCAAAGTACACTGGTTGGGGCCGTATGTTATAACTTCTATAATTAAATCAAGTGCTTGCCAGTTAGAAGCACTTGATGGAACACAAATACCCGGTTACTTTAACGGGAGTAGGCTGAAGCCCTACTATAAATAAGTCTTCTTGGTGTTTGTAATAAGGCAGTATTGCCATTTAGTCTAGGTTTTCAATTCAGTATTTCTTGAATGTATTTCCTTTATTGTCGCTATGATTTGTCATTTTAATTGTTGTTTGTGTAATAAGCACGCTTATGCGCATGAAGTTACTTACTGTATGAAGAATGTTTATGCGTAGAGGACTGCACATACCTTCAGTGTGGGGTGGTTGTCGTTATCCAAGAAAAGGACCGAGGGACTTGAAAGGTGAAATAAATAAGCCGATACAGGCGTGCTTTAAAGGGGACTACTTCTAAAAACGTGACCAAGGATGAAGATGGATGAAGGAACAATATAATGTGAGGTAAGCGGAGGTCATGATAGCTACCAGGAGAAGGTGCAGTGACGAGGTACTCAGGCACATGAGCACGCACTGAAGAGAAAACTATGACCAGAAGGTAGGAGGGCATGCTAGAAGGTTATAGATGGGTGTGAAGATGTACTGTGTGGAACGAATGGATTTGGTCAATGAATGAAGGGATATTTGGTAGGTGAGGAGCATTAAATGCATCAAAATTTGAAAAATTTATATGAGGGATGCAGATTTATTTTTACCATTGCAACTAAGTATATTTGAGAGAAGAGCCAAGTGCAAAGAGTTGAGTGATCGATTTAAGTTGTGAAGGGTGTGCGATCAAGTGTGATAACTAGATCTGTGGGTTAAGAATCTTGTGTCCCCAGTGGTGAAGGGTTTGAGTAAAGAAAGGAGAAAAAAAGAGTTAGGTTATAAGGTTTGCACCTAGGGAAAAGTTGGATTGTGCTAGGGTTTGATTCTCATAGTTGTAGGAGTGAAGAGGAGACATTGGCAAGCTAAAAATGGCACCAAAGAAGGCATCTGCAACAGTAGCCAAAGAAAAGAATAAGGTGGTCATTGAGGAAGAAGAGATGGCACCCGAAAGTCATTTTTCGGAGATGCAATACCCATAAGGGGTTATTGTTGGCCAAGAATGGGATTCACCCATTAGAAAAAGTAAGGTGAGTGAATATAATCATAGAACATTAGAGAAAAAAAAGGAGCTCGACTCCTTACTCATGGTTAGAACCAACAAACGCACGGTAGATGACATGTTGATATATGATGATGCAGGTGAAAATATCTTGAAGAAAATTGGGGTATATTAGTTATATGAGCTGCCATACTTCAGGAAATATGAGCCCTTGTACTAGTGGCTCATGAGCAGGGTTCATGAAGACTGCTTCTACTTTGCAGGACACAGAGTTAGAATTTCATCTGCACTTGTTTCATTAGTGACAGGTCTGAAGGCCACATGAGAAGATATAAAAAGTGACCTCACTGACAATGCCGTTATTTTGAAGACCAAACAGGAGTTGGGATACCTTAAGGGTCCGTGCGGAATGGACATCAATAAATTCAAGAATTGTCCAGTTGTACAAGCTATAGCACACTTGGTTACCAAGTTAAATGATTAGGAGTAGTGGTCATAGGTAAACACTATGTGGTTGCATCTGGCGTGGAAGATGTCAGAAGGGACAGTATACAACATTTATTACTATATTTCAGAGAAAATAGTCGAGGAAGCACACACAGGAGGGGAGATCAACTTTGGGGCTGTTCTCCTATCACTGGTCTTCATGGAAATTGGAGTACCAGACAGACCAAAGGAGAAGATATGGGAATATTCCATGGAGAATAGGTCCCCAGCTAAAAGATTCAATAAATATCTATGCAAAGGGACTATGAAAGATGAGGTGAAACAAAGGGCGGAGAAGTGGTATGATAGGCTCCGCGCGACATTTGGAGAAGAATGACGCATACCAAAGGACCTACCAGTAGTGGTAGGAAAGCAAGTTCAGTTTGCGCTATACCAACACTTCTGCATTGTGCACTTTCCAATGAAGGATGGAACTTGGAGCCCTAAGTGCAAGTTACCTTATACTTTCACTGCAAGGTATTTTTAGGAGTCTGTTCATAGGTTTACCAACACGTGAAGATTAAACTTCAATGCAAACAAGGTAGACTACGAATACCATACACCACGGAAGAAGTATGTATACCCTTGCAGGAGTGCCTACATAGAGAGAATCATTTCTGAAGTGTTGAACATCAAGCCAATGAGTTTGGGTGTAGTAGATATGGGGGAAATGTTGGTGTATCTCTAGTTAAAGCCAAATATGGAGAACAAAAAATATGTGGAAGGTGATTTTGCAGTTCCTGCACCACCAAAAGGGAAGCATACAATGGAGAATATCCCGGCACCTAATCCCTTAGAGAAAATAAAAGTGCAGGATGAGGAGGAAGAGCGCAAAGATAGTGGCGGATTGGAGCATAGGGGTAGGAGACATTCTACAAGTCAGAGAGACGCTGAGTGCACCGTTACACTACCTCAGGCACATGAGGGGGATGGAGAGGACTTGAATGCAGTCCAAGGGGAGCACATGTTTAAAAGGGTATTTAGGAGGACAAGGACCCAAGGTGTTACCCCAACCTCTGTGCGTAGATCACCCCGACTCTCCCCGCAGAAGGAAGCAACCGTGCTGGGAAAAAGGAAACTGAAGTTGAGCGATGAGGTGAAAAATTATGAGGAGAGCACGCCTACATCTCCTACACCCCTTGAACACACAGAAGAAAAGGGTGAGGCATCAAAGGAGAAGGATGAAGAAGAGAGAAGACCAGAGAAAACAACTACAGAAGATACACAAGACATAGAGACGCAAGCTCCAAATTTGGAAGCTAGAGTTCCTAAGCAGCAGAGGTCTAGAAGGGTGAGTGGAGAGAAAATTCCACCAACCATGGGGTATGCAGAGGACACAAGAAAAATTTCCTACACCCGCTTCTAGAGCACAATAGTGTAGAAGGATCTATTTGGCTAGGATTTGATGGATGAAGATATGGTGACCGTACGAACACGAAAGAAACTATCCTGGTCGATGCACACCCACATGGACAAGCTTGATTTCAATGTATGTGAAGAGTTATGCATGTTAAGGAAATTAAATTAGGTACCCTAGGCTAGACACATGACAGTAAAGCCTACTATCATGTTAGACGAGCAACTCAGTAATGCGTTGGTGAAAGTTTCAGTGGAGGTGGCCAGAAGAAACATGGATAAATTTGTGACAATCAAGGTGCTGCGTGAATAGCTGAAGATGAAGGACACAGAGATAGCACACATAACACAGGAAAGGGAATTCACACAGAAGAAGAATGACGTATTCATAAGCATTGCAGAGCAGATTGGGGACAATGTGATCAGAGCTAGGCCACACTTGGAGTCCAAGGTACCACAAACATTTCCTTCAGTGATACACTATGTGGAGAAGTTGGTGGACGTGGTGCTAGAAGATGAGACTCTGCATGTGCAAGCGCCTAAACAATCAGATAAGGATTCCGAATGGGAAAAGGCATCAGTGATAAGGAAAATCACATCTTATGAAGAGCTGTTGCAGGAGTTACAAGAAGTCTTGAAGAAAGCGGATCAAGATTTGAATATATGCATAGCTCCAGAGGCGCTCATCAACATTAAGACCTTGGAAGAGAGAAATGAGGTCCAGAGGGCCATGAAATATGAGACCTTGGGCCGCGCAGAGAGGCTGGAAATGGTTAAACAAAAGCGCGAGGCCCTAGCAACAGCACAAGAGCCGCATAAGATTTGGATGGAAGAGCTTGACGAATTGATTGCACAGAAAATGGACCTTTTGGAAGGGAGGATGACATCCATGTCAAGTGTTGTGTTGGTTCTACAGAATGAGAAAGGGGAAATTGCGTAGAATAAGTTGGAGTCCATAGATGTGGACATCCCAAAGAAAGTAGAATAGGAACTCACTGAATGGTTGGATTTGGAGGCTACAATAAAGGAAGAGTATCTAGAGCTAATGCTGCAAATCGATACTGAGGAGGTTTCTTAAATAACCTCATATAAATTCTTTAGTTTTCAACATTCTTCATTCTTATTCTTTCCTTCAAAATTTGAAGATGACCATTGTTGGGACGACAATGAGATTAGTGTGGGGTAATGTTGATCAAAGAATACTTAGCAAAGATCACACAAGGAGTCTGCGTGGGATAAAAGGCCAAGATTGAAGGTGCGGAATGACCAAAAGGACCCGTGCACGGAAGGCAGGTTCAGATTTTAGGACTTAGCTGATTTTGGGCACGAGGATCTATTTTTGGAAGATGGCGTGTGGAACACATCAATGATGCAGAGAAGTGTGCGCCAAGCATTATCTATATCTAGAAGAGTAGTTCAAATGTCTATGCATAGAGGCAAGCTAAGAATAGAATGAACACTTCAGTTATCTATAAGAGGACTATAGATAGCACACTTGCATGTGTGGCTATAATTGTAAACAACGTATGGCTATTAATAGCATGTGACCTATTTCTAGAGTAGTTAAAGCGGTGAAGGGAAAGTCCCCACCCTATATATATGATGGTTGGGTGCATAGTAAAGAAGAGATATGTATGAGGTATCAGAGAGATCTGTATGAGGTATCAGAAAGATATAGACATGTATGTATGATTTTGAATATATGTATCAGATTCATATGCGCCTTAAGATGAATTGATAGTACTGTAAGGAACTTCTATACTTATTAATAGATGGAGGATATTGGTTGAATCTAAGTGTCATTCTGTGTAATTGAGTAGTGCATGTTAGTGTTTAATCATGATTACTATTTAAGCTCACTCTTTCATTGATCTGTGGGTAGCATGCGCTACGGAATGATGGATTAATCATGAGTCTTTATGGTTCTTTCTTCATTATGTGTCATCCTGTTACAACAACCCTAAAGAGGGACTTGGTACCTTTTCACGCTTTGGGTGAGTGCTTAGTCTAGGCTGAGTGATGTGAGCGCGACTAGGGTGTTCTCTTGTAAATTCTAGGCTGCATCACCTTTTGACTTGGTTTGACCATTTGTTACGTGGAGGGCTGGTGCAAGTTTGGGTCTCTACCCTGAGCTTCCTTTCTGGATTTGTGCCGAGTTGACACCTGACACCTTCCTTTTAGTTGAAGACTTTTCAATGCCTCACAACTTCTTGGGGTTGTAGATGTGTGGAAGCCTGGCGCAAGCTCGGGCTTCCCTTTTTGGATTCATCTTTGGAGAAGCACCATTAGGACATATGGTCTCTTCCGCTGCCTCCTCTATACTTAATCATTTTTGGACCTTTTCTTGAACCGTTTTAAGCCTGAGGGCTTCAAATCTTTGCCGCTTCTTCCCCTTCTTGTCTCTGGTCTTTTTGCGGCATTGCCCTTTCTTGTTTGACCCTGCTATCCCATTTTTGAGTCATCCTGTAACTTGAAGAATGGATTTAAGACGTGGGAACGGCCCGATAGAGTTGTTTCTTTTTACATAGGGTCCTTTAGTCTCTCTTGGCCTCCGTCACTCCATGATTGAGTCTCTCTGTGATCAATTTGCAAGATATGAATGATTTTTCTCAGGTTCCTCCCCAGCAGGGTCATGGTTGATCCAGCGGGGTCATGGCTGATCCACTTTTAATGTTTACTTTGTGTGTAACAAGATTCCCCCATTTGGATGTTAACAATTTTTTTGAAGTCATGGGATAAGTCAAATTTAACACAAACACACCTTTTTGGTCTGGTAGAGTAAAAATTATGGGCTTCTTTCATTATGACCCAACCTATGAAAGAAGCAACGAGGTCTCAAAAGTGATAACACAACATGGGTAGGCCTGGGAACTCGACCCAAATAGAAATCTTAAAGAGTTTTATGTTCAGAAACTACAAACTCATGAATTGATACAAAAAACACAAGTAGGGAACTTTGTACATACTAGGTTAGGTGTTTTTGTAGACTTGTGGCACCATTGATAGGGTCTACAAAACAAAACAAAAAGAGTTTGTTGGTCATATTTTGGTCCGAATCTAGCTTTATGCCAAATTAGATCTAGGTCATTTGAATCCATCCTTTTAACATGCTTTAAGAGGGAATGCTTCCAACAAAATAATCAATCATACAACACTATTCAAGACATTGATAAATAGTGTTAAATTACTCAACTAATAATAAAATACCACAGACAAAATTGTTACCTCATAAAATACTTTTGGCACAGATTTCCTTTGCTGCTTCTTTAAAGGTGCCATCATAATCTGTCACAAATTTAACAACTGAACTATGTGAGTGGGAGGCCATAATAAAAGGATTTCCCAAAAGTGGGGTTACTTACAAAATTAAAATAAATGCAAATGCATAGAAAATAAATGTCATAGAAAATGATATGACAAGATTCAAAAACCTAACGATGAACACTATACAAAATATAAAGCCGCGAACATGAAAATATAAACAACAAACAATAACAACTATACGAAACTTAAAAAATAGTAACAAAATTTACCATAATCAAAATTTATTTTAGTTTTGATATATACCATGTTAATGATAATAATTAATTAGAATAATATTAATTGTTACATATTCCATTAGTAATTAGCATACAACTTTTCTTATCATAATAAATTTATTAATTCTTTTTTTTTTGCATTAAAATCTTCTTAATTAACCATAATTAACCAAACCTATATTTTTTGGTAATAGGAAAAACAGAGTTGAGAGGACCCTACCCCTTACATGTCAGAGCTCCAAAGTGAGCAAATAAAATATTACAAAACATACAAAAAGATACATATAGAAGGTCTATAACAGCCAAGCTCCTCTATGAGCATATAATCCAATAAAAAACACAACAAAAAGAGCAATAACAATGGGGTTACTTACAAAATTAAAATAAATGTAATAGAAAATGATATGAAAAGAGTCGAAAACCTAACGATGAAAACTATACAAAATATAAAACCGTGAACATGAAAATATAAACAACTAACAATAACAACTATACAAAACTTAAAAAATAGTAATAAAATTTACCATAATCAAAATTTATTTTAATTTTCATATATACCATGTTAATGATAAATTAAAATAAATGCAAATGCATAGAAAATAAATGTCATAGAAAATGATGTGACAAGAGTCGAAAACCTAACGATGACAACTATACAAAATATAAAACCGTGAATATGAAAATATAAACAACTAACAATAACAACTATACGAAACTTAAAAAATAGTAATAAAATTTACCATAATCAAAATTTATTTTAATTTTCATATATACCATGTTAATGATAATAATTAATTAGAATAATATTAATTGTTACACATTCCATTATTAATTAGCATATAACTTTTCTTATCATAATAAATTTATTAATTCTTTTTTTTTGCCTTAAAATATTCTTAATTAACCATAATTACCAAACTTTTTTTTTATAATAGGTAAAACAGGGTTGAGGGGACCCTACCCCTTACATGCTAGAGCTCCAAAGTGAGTAGATAAAAATATTATAAAGCATACAAAAAGATACATATAGAAGGTCTATAACAGTCGAGCTCCTCTATGAGCATATAATCCAGTAAAAACCATAGCAAAAAGAGTAATACCATTACCAACTAAACCAAAGTCTTACTAACAACAAAGTGAAATAACAACATAGTAAATAAACAACCACCAAGACAAACATTACTTTTTAGCTTTTCCTAGACTGTCTAAACATTTCACCCATTCCTTTGATAGAGACTCAATGTTGGCACCCAATGAAGCCAAGTCACATTCAACAGCTTCCCCTTTCCTTTTCTTCAGATTTCCATGCTCGTCCACTTGCCTATATGCATTAGCCAACTGACCGAGGGTTTGAAGATATTGCAGAGTGGATCTCATAGTAAAAATACTCCATTCCATATAACTGTGTAATATGGCTCTAATATAATTCACCTCATTGGAGAGGTTGCTATAGTTAGCTTTCATAATTTCAAGACTGCCCCAACTAGTGATTTTGGCCACATCTTCAACCTGCATTTTCATAGAATGCTAGTCATTAAAGAGAAACTGAACAGATCTCTTCGTTATCCTCATGTCTCCTTTTAGTTCTTCAATGTCCATTGCCCATTTAGCAAGATGATTATCTCCCTTCTTGGATCGCATTTGACCCAATGCTTCAATCTGCTACTCCAATTGGGCATTCATAGGAACCTGATTCCCCTGCATGCTCGAATCCCCTTTGGTATTAATAGATAAAATTTGAACATTCTTCAACTTAAGCTCGCTAAGATTCCGAGTTGCATAAATTTTCACCACATCCTTTTCATCTCTAGAAGCATCACCTTCTTGAGACTCTGATTCTTCACTAGATTCCTCCTCCTCTGAGTCCTCTTCCTCAACACAATCCTCAAGGGCCTTAGTAAGAGTACCAGTTTTATTAATGTTGAGAGTTGCTCTTTTGACCAGGATTAACCAAGCCTATTAACATCTAGATGACATAAGAATTTTGTTAAGTTACCCCAAAAAAATACAAAAAAAACAAATAATACTACAAAAAAAAAACTATATTAACAATAAAATCAAGAAACGGATTACGGAAATATCACGACACGAACTAATCCTACATTATTTTTATGAAAACACTAATAACACATAAGACGACTAAATCTGGATAAAGCTTAAAATGCCCTAGCCTTAAACCGACAAGTTACTGTCAATCTTAATGGAGCTACCGCCTAGATCTCAATTCTGGAAAACAAACCAGAAAATCCTTTTCAGCCACAAATTACAATGACAAACTTTACAGACTAATTATAGTCAGAAATATTAATGCTTTTACATTGGAGCCCATTAGAATGCATGGAACAACCATAGAAACTACATAGAAAAACCCTACAAAACAAGGAGAGGCAACTAAGAACTTAGATCATCATGTTTGTTTTTGATGATAATATCGACCTTGGCCACCCCTTGCGGGGAAACGGTGGCTTTAGAAACTTCCACAACCCTTGTAGCCATCTCCTCCTCCTCCTTACCAATATAGTTTGGGTTTCCGTCATCTATGGCGGTGGGAGGAGGATTCTCAACATCCTCGCCTTGGGAATGGGGGCTTTCCTAGGTGTACTTTCCACCATGACATTTCTTAGGAGTAAGCCCCAGGTAGCCTGTTGCAGGTTTCTTGTCTAGGCATTCCACTCCACACTTTATATTCTTCTGCCACAGATGTTCTTCCAAGTGTGGATGTGGATTTACATCTACCATATTTTCGTTCTCCTTTTCCTTCGTCTTTGTTGTTGGTGTTCCACTCATTTGAGCCCACTAAACCTTACCAATTAGGACAGCGATCTAGAAATACAACGAACAAGGAATTAGGTAAAGCAGAAGGCCACATAGGTTATTTATGGTGGCAGACGTATATAGCTATTTGGCCAGGCATCTGGAGGATCCTTCGATGTTCACCATGTTCGTGCTCGAATCTTCTCGACCCACGTTCCTTTCAAGCATTCGTTTTGATTAACAATATTTTTAATTATGATTTGGTTAATCCAAATTCTTCCATTTAATGTTTAGATGGATGCATATTTATTCGGAGCACCTTATCTAGCTGGTACATTCGTTATTTTGGTCGAACTTGTTGAAATCAACTCCGTAACTCTCCATTTGTTTTCTCAAACCACCGTCAGTTAAGCTTTCGTGCGGTCGATGTTTCCATTTGAATAAATTGTTTCAAGCGGTTGCCTCTACACGTATTCCATAGTTTTTCCATCGAATATCAATTATCTCCAGCCAACTGTAGTCTCGATTCTCGAACTTAACTTTAAAGTAATGAGATGGCTTTAACAAAAATAACAATTTGACCCTAGTGACCATGGTAAAGTATTAATTCTTAAGGGGGCATAACAACTATTTTAATCTCAATTAAAATTGATAAATTTAAAAGAAAGGAAATGTTTACAAGTATATAATTTTATTGTAATTTTTTATATTCCTAATTTTTTATAACAATTGAAATTAATTAGGATTTTTGTAACATATTATTAATTATATTTTTACTATTGGAACTGCCCTTTATATTAATTAAAATAAAAGAGAGTTACATAATAAGGGGTGTTCAGATAACACATGGTCCCAAAAAACGCTGAAAAGGCAATAGAAAACGCCACGAGGGCACCAAAAAATGCCACACATGCTTATATTAACACACCCATTAGGCAACCAAAGAGCAAAAAATAATCAACATAATGCACATGCCATTTCCACACTAGGAGGAGGTGGAGGATCATCCTGGGGAGGGATGAAAACTACACTATCAAGCTCTGCGGACGGAGGATCCACATGCCAGCCTTCTTGATCGAGATATCACATTTGAAGAGGCACCATGATTCCCCAACTGGGGGGTGGAGATACATGGAATGTCTCAGTAGTTAGTGGAGAAGATCTCCACCATGGAGTGCCAGAAACACCTTTTCCTTGCAGGGGCGGGCTCCAACCTTGTCTAGAAGAGGACGAGGCAAAAGGTTGGTTGTGTGGGGAGGGAGAGTGATGACTTCTTGAATGGATCCACCAATGAGGGACTGCAATAGGTGGCCAATGGGGAGGAGAGGGCTGAGGTGGCAAAAACTGAGGATCCGACGAGACCTTGCTCATAGTGCATGGTGCACTCCCTGAGTGATCGAGGAGCTCCTAAAGGTGTGCAAATTCAAAAGTAACTTTGGCAGGTTGAACTTGAATCCGTAGGTGAACAATAGAAAAAATAACCACCTTATCATTAGTAGAAAAAATTATAACCGAATGATCTTGCTTGAAAATGACAACATTGTGAGATTTCCAAATATGAAATAAAATATAGAAAAAAAATAAATGCCATAGATTAGCAATGTATGTAGGCCATGGGATAAAGTCACCAAAATAAAGTAAGATGCCACGAGAAAAATTTAGGGTGATAAGGTTGTAACAATGACTGGATCCATTTCCAAATAACTTGGGCATGCAGGTAAGACCAAAAAAGGTGCAGGAATGACTCAGGGATGGAACAGAAAGGGAAATTTAGAAAAGGAATATTGATATGCTGAAGCCTTTCACATACAGGAAACCCCTGATAAACAAGACACCAGAGAAAATGGTTAACTTTGGGCTCCAGAAGAGGGTTCCAAGTATGGGAAATCCTACAGAGCTAGGTAGATGGAGCAGAATGCAACCCCCATCGATCATTGAGTTTATGAATGGCTGGCAAGAGATGACATAGCAATTGGTACATTGTCCGAGTGTTGTATCTAAGGAATGCGATATCTTGATTCCACCACTAGTCACGCCACCAAGTCACCAGAGGTTAGAGGCCAAGTTTATGCAGCATAACATCTGGAAGGAGCTCTTGAATTTTGTAGATTGACAGAAGGTTTGAATTGTTCAACTGAAATTTAGTTTTGAGCTCGGGACAAGGAAGACAATCTCTATGCTGCACCAGATCCCGGATGGTATGAATGTCCTTATGATAAAGACGAATGTATTTAATGCAAGGGGTTTTTGATAGCGGTTGATAGCCTTCATTGATAATCGAAAACCACCGAATGTTCTCTAAATTAAAGGAAAGGTTGGTGTGAAAACCATCGCCAATCCATCTCATGAGTGGTTTCAACTAGTCACAGGATTTCTAGATACTCTTGACAATAAAGGTTCTAGTAATTTTAACTGGAACAAAAGTAATTATGAAAGAATGCAACCCAATTCTATTCCAACACTTATTACCATAGGGAGCTCCAGCCTCTAGAAGAAATGTAATGTCTTAACAAAATTTTCCAAGCTTGCGTGCCCAAGAGATACTGAATAATCCATTTAGTGCACAATGCAACACTTTGTTTGTAAACATCAATAACTCTCATGCAGTATTGAGATCACGGAATACAACATACATCCCATGCAACATGGTGAAACCTAGATGAACCAGAACTCTTACACCAAAGAAGGACCCGAAGCAACTTAGCTAACAGGTTAAAGGAAGTGTGAGAAAGACACCAACAAGAAGAACAATAAACATGAGTAACAATGAGGATATTAGTGCACACTTAAAACTTACCAGCTAGAGAGAGTGGTTTAGAGGACCATTTGGTAACTTTCTTCTCAACCTGGGTAAGAACTGTTATCCCAAATACACCCCTAGGCAAATTTGGTCAAGAAAACCCCGCACATAGAGAAAATATGAAGGGAAAATGTTTCATACCTACGAGTTTGCATTCTAGAATGAGGAAAAGGAAAAAATTCAAAGTTTGAACCTGAATCAAAGTCAAAGCGGGCCCATGGGAGTTTTTTTGATTTTTTGATTCTCGGGGAAAGGGAAAAAGATCAATTGTGAACCCGTAGGCCCGATTTTTGTTCCAATATAGCTGCCATGTGTCCCATATCAAAAGGGGACTTGTTTTTCAAGCTGTTTTCCCACGCTCCTGTATAGACCCGATACAAACTTTGAAGGGGCATATCTTTTGACTCAGGGCTCGAAATATTACAAATTTGATGCCGTTGGAAAGATCTCGGCCTCACCTACACCATGGAGGTTTGAGACTTTAATTTTTGAGGAGGCTAGGTAAGGAAAATGGAGGAAAAATATTGAGGATTTTAATGCGGGATCTTCTCACCTCAACAACTAGATAATATTTGATCTGTTTCACCATTTCCTCTTCCTTTAAGGCACCGAACCAAGGATCATGCAGTAAAGATGGATTTGGAGGAAGATTTTATCAGAAGCATTAAAAACAGTGGTTGAGCTTCAGCCTACTTTTCCCACTTCTCTCTCTCTTTCTTCTCTCTGATCAAATCTATAAATACAGGGGCAAGATTCATTATAAAAGTTGTTCATTCTTCTTCTCTGCCTCCCCTCTTCTTTTCTTCCCCAGGGTCAAAAATGGAGTCTGAACCTCCTTTCACAGCTTTGTAATGGTATTCTCTTGCCTCTTGCCCACTAACGATGTACTGTGTGAAATTTTAGAGCAATAAATTCTATTTTGTGATGCATCTGTCCATCCTTTGCTTATTTTATTGTCTCTCCTCGCCTCTCGTCATTGCAGGGTATATTGTGCATATTCTGATGTCTATTGTAGGTCCTTGGAGCTGTGTTTAATGGGTTTGGAAGTGGTGTTTTGTGTGAAATCTATCTCTGGTCTATGGTGCATCTTGTCCACCCTCTCCTCTACTCACCTCTCTCCACTTCAGGCAGCTAAGATTGTGAAAAGAACTTCCCTTTTCTTGGTGCTATCACCTCGTTAGTGTAGGATTTCCCTCTTTATGCACTTTCTCTCTCCATGTCTCCTTGGCACTGTAAGGATAGGTGTAGTTATACGTCATTTCTGCATTAGGAGTAGTTTAGCATTAGGATCAGGAAGAAGAAGTCAGATTTCTCTGGAGGGCCATCTCAAGTCCGTAAGTCCCACAGCTTGAGAGATGGTCCCATGTTATGCAATCACACCAGATGATTTTTCCTTAGAAAAGTAGACCTGTAGAAATCATATGGGGGTCTTGTGATTTTGTGTTAATAGTTTTGGCATGCCTGATGGGATAGTTCTGAAGCACCTTACCACTTCACTTCATCAGGTTCGATGTGCTCTTGGTGAAGATTTCGGCCTTTGGAGGCATTTTTAGGCACATCTAGCAACACCATCTGGTCAAAAACCCATTCTCTGAGTTGCAGACCTTTTCCATCTATTTCCACTCATTTCATCCATTTTCTTCTTCCATCTCTTTCATTTTATCCCATTCCATGAGGTTGTGCAATCATGACTTCATTCCCTTCATGGAACTCACACTTACAACAATACATTCCACCTCCAATGTATTTCCCAACTCCTTCAGATCAACATTATGATCATATCTAGAACCTTTAGGTCTACCCATATGAGCAACAATGCAAAAATCAGTTTGGTTATGGAGCTTTCCGAGAGCAGGGGTATGAAAACAATGAAGACAATCAAATACAAGATGCTGGTTTACTGGAGAAGATTCAATAAATGGAGGCTGACATGGTTCAATTAAGGGAAACAAATCAAATGTGGGCTTTCAGAATTGGTTACAAGGCACCTTGTCCATGGGAAGGCCCTTTTCCAAGACACTACATCCCTCAGGAGAAGCTTGACTTCATGGTTGAAGTGTTGCCTCAACTTACACAGTGGGTTGAGGAGATTGGGGCTTATGAGCAAAGTGTGGGGTAACCTTGTCAATGGGTAAGTCAATCACTAGCTCCCTACCTTTCATTGTCTCTTCCTCAATCTTTATCATTTCAGCAGAGGCAAGAGTCAAGCCCCTCACTTGCTACCCCAAGTTTTGATTTCATTTCTCCATCTTCTAGTCTTCCATCCCACCTCAGTTTCTCTACCCTTTTCCCTTCCAAATCCAATTCCACTCTATAAGAGCCAAAAGAAACACCTTCCCCTACACCACAAACAATTGTAAAGCTTGTTGTAAATCAAACCATCCTTCCTCCTACTTTCCCAAACTCATGTTGGGAAGAAAACAATAAAAAACCACCCAAGGAGAACATCAAACAGAGGAACCCAACAGAGAAGAAATGATAGAAAATATGAAGAGTTGGGCTACTAAATTTGAGTTTTCAAAGGTTCCCTTGTTGGTTAAGCCTATGAAGGAGGCTGAGGTCAAGCCACAAGTGGTGGAAGCTCTAGCTACAACGTAAGAAAGGGAAGAAGGAGCTACTCCTAATCTAAAAGAAGAGGAGTACATTTGACTGTGGAGGAGGACCATATAGTTTCAGAGGCTCCAAGTGCATAGCAGGCCATAGAAGAACATTTAGTTATTCCTTCCACTTCATCCCCTTCAAGATTTGATGTCGAAGAAGAGTTTGAGCTTTTAAACTTAATGTTTGAAGAGGAGGGAAACCATGGTGAGAAAATTACAAATTCGAAGGACACCATGGAGGAGGTCGAACACATGCAACAGGAAAATGAGGAGGTAGATTATCTGTCTGACTTGGAGGATTACCTTGATGGAGGGGAACCCATGGACATCACATCATTTTTTCCTCCATCTCTCACATCCCAAGCACATGAGCCTACTGCCATGGAGGAGAACATTTAGGAACAGTAGCCTGCACTTCATAATAGCCCTCTGGAACCAAGGTTGGAAGATATTGATCTTCCATGTTCTTCAAAGGAGGAGGAAGAGAAAAAGTAGGAGGATGTCGTCATCCCTCTCACACCATACATCCAAGAAGGTCCACAAGAAAAATCCATTCTTGGAGTTGAAACTCAAAACAAAGGGCACATTCAAAGGATCAAATTGTGCTCAATCAGGTACTTGGCTTCATTGGAGCAAAAGGAGCAGCTACAACCAATCATGTCCATTTCAGGGCATGAGGATGATATGCAAAGCACCAAGGATCAGATGTCATACCTCTTCAATCCAAATGCAGAGCAACTAAAAAAGGTATTTGATTTGTCTCCAGCTGATACTTTGTTGATTTGGGTGGAAGATCAGCTTGTAGTTAGTTTTTCACTCATCCAACCAGCCATGTTCAGTGCCAAATCAATTGCATGGCTATCATTGTTGAGGACGGGAAGCTATTTCTCCCTGCCATTTGTAGGATTTTTTTGAGCTCCCTTTACTCTTGGTTAGAGTAGTGTAGGTAGGTTTTTTTTCAGTAGAAAAAGTGCTTTTGCACACTCTGCATATCCCACTTAGGGTATGTATGATTTTTAGTTTGTACATAATTTTTGGTGCTGTTGTTTTGCTCTTACACAGTGCATTCAGTGGGCTTTTGGTGAAGTCCAAAATTCAAGTTTCAGTAGGTTTCCAAGAGGCTCATAGGTTAGAATTTTAGACTTTAGATCAAAATCAGTTTATAAGGCTGGACTCCATGCCCAATAGAAGCTTCAAGGACACTAGTCTCTTCATCTAATAGGTAGATGTCCCTGTGAGTCGCCAAATTGTTATCCCAAATTCACCCCCCAGAAAATTTGGTCAAGACAACCCCGCAAATAGAGAAAATATGAAGGGAAAATGTTTCAGACCTACGAGCTCACATTCCAGAATGAGGCAAAGGAAAAAGTCAAAGTTTGAACCTGAGTCAAAGCCAAAGTGGGGCCGTGGGAGTTTTCTATATTTTGTGATTCTCGTGGAAAGGGAAAAAGATAAATTGCAAACCCGTAGGCCTGATTTTTGTTCCAATCTGGGTGCCACATGTCCCATATCAAAAGGGGACCCAATTTTCAAGCTGTTTTCCCACGCTCCTGTATGGACCCGATACAAACTTTGAAGGGGCATATCTTTTGACTTAGGGCTCGAAATATTACAAATATGATGCCGTTGGAAAGATCTCAGCCTCACCTATGCCATGGAGGTCTGAGACTTTAATTTTTGAGGAGGTTAGGTAAGGAAAATGGAGGAAACGTCTTCAAGATTTCAATACGGGATCTTCTCGCCTCAATAACCAAATCAGATTTGATCTATTTCACCATTTCCTCTTCCTTCAAGGTGCCTAACCAAAGATCATACAGTAAAGACGGATTTGGGGGTAGATTTTATTAGAAGCATTAATAACATTGGTTGAGCTTCAGCCTACTTTTCTCACTTCTCTCTCTCTCTTTCTTCTCTCTGATCAAATCTATAAATATGGGGGCAGGATTCATTGTAAAAGTTGTTCATTCTTCTTCTCTGCCTCCCCTCTTATTTTCTTCCTGAGGGTCGAAAATGGAGTCTGAACCTCCTTTCATGGCTCTGTAATGGCATTCTCTTGCCTCTTGCCTAATAATGATGTATTGTGTGAACTTTTGGAGTAATAAATTCTATTTTGTGATGCATCTATCCATCCTTTGCTTATTTTATTGTCTCTCCTCACCTCTTGTCGTTGCAGGGTATACTGTGCATATTCTGATGTCTGTTATAAGTCATGGGAGCTGTGTTTAATGGGTTTTGAAGTGGTTTTCTATGTGATATCTATCTCTGGTCTGTGGTGCATCTTGTCCACCCTCTCCTCTGCTCACCTCTCTCCACTTCAGGTAGCTGATATTGTGACCAGCACTTCCCTTTTCTTGGTGCTATCACCTTATTAGAGTAGGATTTCCCTCTTTATACACTTTCTTTCTCCTTGTATCCTTAGAATTGTTAGGATAGGTGTAGCTAGACGTCACTTCTACATTAGGAGTAGTTTAGTATTAGGATCAGGAAGAAGAAGTTGACTTTCTCTGGAGGGCCATCTCAAGTCCGCAAGTCCCACAACTTGAGAGATGGTCCCATGTTATGCAATCACACCAGATGATTCTGCCTTATAAAAGTAGACCTGTAGAAATCATCTAGGGGTGCTGTGATTTCACGTTAACAAGAACATCATTCCGCAAAGTCACAAAGTCATTGTCAAAGGAAAATGGAATGCCAAGAAATCTGAACTACTCTCCCTGACCTATCCACTTTCAGGGGTAATCTTGAAACCAAGTTGACAAAGGTAGACAACTCTGATGATAACCAAGGGTTTTATACAACTGAATATTAGATTTGGAAGCCAAATATAAAGTGTTAAGAAAATTAAAGACAACAACAACATTATGTTCTGAATCTGCAAGATTAAGGAAGGAATTGTCTGCAAAGTGCCCGTTGATAGTTGAGTTGTATGATTTGGAAGGATAATACCCCAGATTTGGCCCTGGGAAGTTGGATGGGAATTAAGTATCCCAGGGCATCAACAAAAAGCACAAACAAAGTCGGTGCAAGAGGGCACCCCTCTCTGATGGAACAAAAGAGGCCAATAGAAGTAGACTGATAACCATTAATGGTGAGCTAGGAAGAAGCATTTGTAAAAAGTGTGCTCACAACAGACTGAAAGAATTCACCAAATCCCAAGGCTTTTAGCATAGCTAAAATTAAGGGCCATTCAATTCGATCATAATATTTTTCAAAATCAGTTTTAAGAAAAATTAGCTTTTGTAACGAGATACGCGCCCATTCCATTCCTTCCCAAATGACGATAAGATTGTCCAGAATAAATCAGATTTTAACAAAACTAGTTTTCTTAGTCTGAAAAATCTTAGGTAAAATAACAGCAACCCAGAGAGCCAACTCCTTATCAATAATTTTTTACGAAACATTTAGAAGAGTGATCATATGCCAATTATGAATCTGCTCGAGATCACCTACTTTAGGAATTAACTTGATGTTTCCTTGGTTGATGAATTCTTAGCGAGTAAGTTTACAAAGCTTCATTATAGACCTGAAGCAGATCAAGTCCAACAAAAGACCAGGTTGCTTTATAGAATTCACAATGGAAGCCATCCAAACCTGGAGACTTTTCATTTATAAGACAGAGTAAGGCTTCATGAAGCTCATCTAGAGAAAGAGGGGCATCACAGGGGACATGATTTCTAGGTGAGAGTTGAGTAGGCACCACATCAATATGTTTCTGCTAGGTAGAAGTTCACTCAATTGAATCCTCTTGAGCTTGAAAAACTAGATGATAATGCTTAAAAAAGCATCAGTGATCTCTAGTAGCTCAGTAAGCCACTGGTGAGAATCATAAATGGCTTTAATATGTTTTCGAGTATGTATAGCTCGGAGGGATTTAAAGAAGATTTTAAAGGCTTTGTCTCCCACTCAAAGCCAATGAATTGTCGAACGGATTTGAGAACCGTGGGCTAAATGAAGATCAATGAGATCGAGCTTATGGTGGATCCCGACAACTTGTATTTGAAGATGAGAATCAAAAGGATTAGATTTGAGAAGCTGAGTGATTCTTTTGAATTAGAGCTGAATTAGCCCTTCTTCAAACCTGGGTAGCTTGTTTGCCAAACCGACGAAGGTACTTGGTGGTTCGTTGAATTGCCACCTCCCACCACGCAATCCAGTTTACAACATAAGACACACATGGCACCATATTTCAGATTTTGGTGATGAGATGGATTACTCCACGGTGACTCAACAGAAACACATTAAGAAAGAATTGAGTACTGGGCACCTTGGGAGGGTCCCCTTGCCAGACAACCTTAAATGTGATCAGATGGTGTAGACATCTATAATTATGCCTAAACAATTTAAATACTTAAATTGCGCTCATTATCCCCTTTCTTGTAAATTGAAGACATATCATTAAAAGCGCTCATATTCCCTCTTATTGTCATTAATTAATTACAATATGCTAATTGATTAAGTCACCTATCTAGCTAACAACCTAATTAACGACCTTCTGTTAATTATTTACCCCGTCTATCTAGACTAATTAATTATTATTAATTAATTAGCCTTCCACTTCATTTAACTAATAAATCAATATTTAATTAATTTAATCCCCTCCTAATAGCCTAAATCATACTAATATTCCTCTAATTGGCTTCTATAAGCTTACATCTGCCTATTAGTTAATCACCCTTGATTAATTAAAGGACCCCCCAACTCCCATGACTCGCTAAGCATAAATTAAACCCTTCTAAAGTATGGTTACCTTTTAATAAAGCAACCTTATCCATTCCTAATCATGTTTTACCTTTATCCCACATGCAAAGGGATGAAGTGTTTACTTTATCCATTGGGCTATATAAGGAGCCCTCCTTCTACCTTTATACCTACACCTAATTCCCTTGTGAAAGCAAAGGAAAACACATAGTCTTGTACTAAAAGCCTTTTGCTATTCTCAAGCCCTTCAATCATCCATCTTGAAGAGCTAAGCCTCACACCCAAGCATCCTTGAAGGATCAAAGCAAGCAATATTGTTGATTGCCATTAGACTACATAGGTCCATTTGATTTAATTAGGCAATTTAGAAGAATAGAGTTCTTGACTTGCATTATGTTTGATTTCACTATTTCAAAGTTATGATGCTAGTGTAGGCCTTGTTCATTTCTTCATCTTGATGGTACTCTTTTCTTGTTTCTAGCTAGGTTAGGGAACTATTTTAGGTGGTAGTTCTTGCTTTCAATCTAACTTAGGAAAAAGAATACTTGTACACATTTGGCACGCCCGATGGGACCCCTAGTCCCATGGCATTTTAGTTTAAGTTTCATTGTTTAGGCTAACTTTTGATATGCACATTTAGTAATTAATGTCCATTTTCTTGGAACTTTTACTAATTTTATATGTGTAAGTTCTAGTTCATAGCCATCATTTTAATGGGTTTTTTTCCATTTTTAAACTAACTTGTCAAAATTTGAGATAGTGTGAGATTTTTTGTGATTTTTACCGTATTTTGGTTGCAGGTGAGGTGCATGCACATTTTTAAGAGCATAGGCACATTTTTAGGAGCACAGGCACATTTTTCGTGGCACACACACCTCTCAGGTGGCGCAGGCACACTGTCAAAACCTGGTTCTCTGTTTATTGACCCTAGTGCATACACACTAACCTCGATGCACATACCCTAACCAGCGCATAGATGCACTAGCTTGGGCACAGACACATTTTTGTATTGTACCTTCACTGTAACTTAAAACCTGTCAGATCGGTGCATACACCCTAACTCGAGTGCACACATTGTTTTAGTCGCATAGACGCATTTTTTGTGGCGCATGCGTTTTGTCGGAAATCAAGACTATTTTACAAAGCGGTGGTGCACACGTATTTCTAGTGGCGCAGGAATTCTATCCAAATTTTCACCTATTTTTATCGCAGGTAGCGCATACACTCTTTTTGTGGCACACACGCCTCCTGGGTGGCGCAGGTGCACGGTAAGTTGAAATTACACAGAGTAGCGCACATGTCTTTTTGGTGGCGCACACACCTCTCGGGTGGCACAGGTGCACTGTAAATTGGAAATACACAGAGTGGTGCACACATATTTTTTGTGGCACACATGCATTTTATGTGGCCCAGGTGTCTCTGTAAGGGGGGCCAACATGCATAAAAGGGGGCGCAGGTATATCTGTTTAATCTGGTTTTGGTTACAACTTTTTGGTGCTCCTTTTTTTGATCATAACTTTTGACTCGTTAACCCGTTTTCAGAGTTTGAATAAGCGTTGGAAAGATAATGGAGTGTAATTTGTGAAGGAACTTCCAAAAGTTAGATACCTTTGGTATACTATCTTCTATCAAAAAACTCCCAAAATGCCCCAGAGACTTCCAAAAATGCAAATTACTAACAACTGCTAAAAAAAGTGCAAAAAATTAGATTTCTAAAGTTTTCGATTTTCGTGGTTTTCTAATTCTTGTAAGGTTTATCTAATCACATACTCATTTTTGTAGGATGTTTTTACATGATTTTACTTGATTAAATAAACTTTACATGTTTAGTTATAGGAATAAGATTACGTATGCTCTTCCCTCACGTCCCTTGGGCCGATCTTGGGAATCAGAAATGATTCTTAGGTCCTTTTTGATGCTTTAAGGTTGTTAGGAATATTTTGAATTGGAATTGGTTAACTTGGTGTATTTGAATTAAAGTGTTTTTCCATTTGATATATTTTTGGATTTTGAAGACATCACGTATGCTCTTCTCTTGCGTCCTTGGATGATCTGGAGAATCAGAAATGGTGCCTTCTCCTTTGATGGAAAACTAATAAAAATCGTCATACAGGACCAAAACTCCATTGCTTGTCAAATAATGGAAGAATCAAAACGAAGTCAAACAACTACTAATATAGTTTTTATACAGGTTGCCAAATGGTGTTCAAGCAAACCACAACTAATTAAAAAAGATAAAACGAACAACATATTCAAAACATTGTATTGCAGGTTTTGGAAAAGGGTACGTCCCTCTCTGTTCAACTGGAACATAACCCTTTGGCATAACACCTTAAGCTACAACAATGGGGGTGGTTCCAGGAACCCCAAATTAGTCCACACAAGAGGGAACCTTGTGGACAAAATGAGAAGTGCTCCACACTACCTATTCGACTAGTGATTCCTTTGTGAGATAGTGTTGCAAGTTGTCCCTACACGACCCTTTTAAGTACATGATGGATGCATTTACTGCCCACTATGCTTGAAGGGGGCAAAGTCAAGATATTCCCAAACTAGTCAGTGTGACTTTTTGAGTAAATCACCCCGCTCATAGGCAACATTGTAACACCTAGGATGAGAGAACCACCTAGGAAAATATACTTTGGATAGGAGCCCACTTTGACCATTCTAAAACAGTGTTGAGTTGTGAACCATCTTTGTATTGCGAAATGTGTGACATGTTACTTTCGCTTAGTTTTTACTTGCCTTAAGGCGAGGCGAAACTCTTCTGAAGTAAAGCCAACATTTTTTCATCCCATTTTTTTGATTTACTTCCTTCACATTATTTTGACACTTTGTTGATTAGAAGGAGAGTGACTACCTTTGTGTTACCAATCAATTATTTCTGCCACTTTTTTATCTATTTATGCCCATCCATGTTTGCGGCTAGGTAAGTTAAACGTCTAAAGTGCATGGAAATATATTCATATCATTGGTGGACTTTGTGATATTGATACCCACGTCAGGATTGTCATCATTGCTAGGATTGATTCATCATTTTATCTCCCTTTGACATGTTACCTCATTTGCATTGTCTCGACACAATTAAGATACTTATGTCACGTTTCTTGTAAACATGATCTAAGTGTCCATATTGTGGCATTATGCTGCCCATGTTTTAACACATCCTTAGTATACTTTGACTTAGTTCAATTTCAAACATTGTCCCAAATTTTGAAAGGTGTCACTTACTTTGTTTGTGTCGTTTCGATACCACTTTGACACTAATATCTCACATCTCCACGAAGCTTGATTAACGTGTCCAATTGGCATGGTTACATGGCTTACATTTGTAATCCTCGCCCTTTAACATTTTGGTCTTGTTGGTTTTTGAACTTGTCGTGGTATCCTTTGATTGGGAGTTGCATCTACCCTTTTTTAATAATTATGTCTTGTTCATTTCGAGCTTGACGTAGATATTGACATTGTGTTGATCATTTTTTCATCAGACTATCACTTTGCAGATGCATTTTCATATGGTGTATTTCCTTGTTGATTGGCTTTGTGTTTCACACTTCCATGATTGTTCCTTGTGATTATTCTTTCAGAAAACTTATTTTCTAGGACAATCCCTTTTTATCTCATCATTATTGTGTCATCACAATGTCTATTTTCCGTAGACCTTCTTCAAAAAATCATGCACGCATCTTCGTACTTACAAAACATCTATCTGGTTGTCCTTATGCTACCCAAATCGATATGTCACTTCCTTCCTTTTGAAGGAGTTCCATCACACTATCTAGATCTAGACATTTGTGCTTACAACAATGCCAAAAATTACCGACTATCGTGTGGTTCCCCACACTTACAAAAATATGGAATCTAGGTTTAGCAATTCAAGTCAAAAGATTTCCATTACAACTAAACCTCATTTGGTTCTTCATGCTAGAGAGCCCATACAGGTAACCCATTTCCCACCTTCATCTCATAGTCGGTGGTATGGTTTGGACACTTTTGATCCTAATTATTATTCAAGTTCCCCCCACCCTTCTTCTGATTCTAATCCAAACATTTTCTCTTCTTCTAAGGATTCTAATCCAAATATTTCCTCTGACTCTTCTAATGATTCAGATCCAAACTACTATTTAGATTCATCTAATTCGACTCCTAAGTCATCTAATGCGACTCCAATGTCATGGTCCTCCGTATCTTCATAGGAACGTCTTCATCATACATTTAATATGACTCCTATGCCGTGGTCCTTCCTTTCTTCACAGGACCCCTTTTATTAGTCACCTCAATGATGTCTTCTTCCTTTGAAGATACATGCGACTCTAAATCCCTCCAATCAAACATATAATACAATTCTTGAATCACGGTCCTCTCTTTCTTTGTATAACCTTGTTATTATTCATCCGATGTGATTCTTGAATCACGGTCCTCCCGTTCTTTGTAGGACCATCTTCATCAATCACCCCCAATAAGTCTTCCTCCTTTGAAGATTCGTGTGACTCAAAGTCCTTCGAGACAAATGTCTGAATCGACCCATGCATAGCAATCTATAGACTTTGGAATTAATCCTACTATTTTACATATGACATACCATTGTATAGGTAGGTCCACACCAGCTTCTTCTACTTCTGAGACATCTAGCTACACACCTTATTCATCCCCCACATCATTTTCTTCTATCAATCATCATCAAACATCTTCTAATTCTTCCACACCAATTGGATCTCTTTCTTCCAATCAACCCCTGGTGGTTGATCAACATTTCATACCAATTGATGTCTTTTAGAATGAAGAAACAATCAGGGCATTTATAGGGGCATATGAAGATATTCCTTTAGCAGATTACAAGAAAGGATTCTCTTTAGACTTTGATGCATCTGCATATTGTGAGGAAAAGGTTGATTCCTTTTATTAATAAATAGAAGAAGAGCCTCATATCATGCAACTTGATCCTCCTCTTATTCTTCCATCTTCACATTCTTCATTATGTGATGAAACTCCTTGGTATTGCATTGATCCATGGCCTATCTTCTCATCACCTAATAACTCTTTGTCTATCACAATTCCTCAATCACAATCTCTTATGGGGTCAATGCCAAGTAGCCCTTCATCTTCATCTAGGTGTAGGTCACCTTCTAGTAGCCCTCCCTCTGCTATTTGTGGGACATTTTTGAGTAGTCCACTATATTCTATTCTTGGGGCATGCCCAACTAGCCCCTTGTCTTCTAGGTATGGATCACCCCCGGGTATTCCATCATCTTCTATTCTTGGGCCACATCCTAGTAGCCCATCATCTTACATCTATGGGTCACGTCCTAGTAGCCCTTCTTCTTCTATTCTTGGGCCACATCCTAGTAGTCCTTCATCTTTTATCTATGGCTCACCTCCCAGTATCCCATCTTCTTTAATCCTTGGACCATATCCTTTTCATCAATCATATCATCCTTCTACCAATGACCGGGGCAAGCCCACCATCATTTATCTCATTCCTATCATCAAGCGTAAACGTTCACTTTCTTCTCCTTTTAGAGGTTCGAAAATTCACAAGTCAGCTTATAAGAAACCCAAATAGGTTCATTATCAAGCTCAGGTCAAAACTTCCAAGAGCTCAAAATCCCCCAACAACTTGAACAATCTCAAAGTTGTAAATCAAGCATGATTCAATAACGCACATCAACGTAACCATCAAGTATGGTGAAAAGTGCATAAACCTTTAGATAGGGAACTCAAGCTCCTGCATACAAAATCCATGTTTCAAGATAAATCACAGTCCTTTGTTGAGTGTGAACTCACCACGATCATTGAGATTGGGGAAAACATGACTCTTGATAAAAAAACATGCCTAGTCTCCCTTATTAGGGAAGTCACAAACATTGTTGTTGGATCTTACCACACATAGTGAATTTGTTAGTCCCAACCTCTTAAAACTGTCAAAAATCTAAAAATAAAAAACAATTCAAAAATACAAAAAAAAAAACATTGAGAAAACACAACAAAAATCAAAGTTACAAAGATCAAACATTGCAATCAGGTATTGTGTACACATGGATGTTTCTTTCTTCCCTTCCTTGCTATTTTTCTGAAAGTATTCCTACCATTTTTATCCCTTCAATGATTTTTTGGTGAGACTATTCGCACTCATTTTACGACAATTATCTCTATGGTATCCGTTTGAATTTGTTCTTTTATCACCTTGGTAAATTAAAGAATGACTGACCTCTTAGGGATCCTATCACATTCACCATCTAATAAACTTGTTACGAGGAACTTTTTGACATATTTGTTAACACTAGCCAATGTCATCATCACAATCACTTCCACCTCCTTCCATCAAGCCATCTGTGGTTCTTAACCCCTTGTCAAACAAGAGAACTGAAATAGATTTTCAGAAAGAAAAAGAATAAAAATCAATCAAAAATCAAAAGCTTAAAGCTATAAAGAAAAATCAAATTGATATATTACTCTCTCTCTTGGGGTATTTCCAATAATCTCTATCGGGGCTATAGATGCCTGACTAGTAGTAGAGCAATGTTGTGATTAGAATCAAATACATCTCCATCGGGGCTATGGACGCCTGTCTGGTAGCGAAGCAATGCACGACTATCCTTTCAACCTCCATTCACAAAAATTCCTTTCAAAATCAATCATTCCTACACATTGGCTAGGGTGTCTTCACTTGTTGTTTTTTAAATCTTCCATTCAAGAGGTAATAAATTCCACGTGCACACACTAGATCTCTATGAGTAAACAAGATTAGTATGTTACAAAGTGTGTTTTTTTGGAACTTGTTTAGACTCTTACTCTAGTCCATATCTTATCTCACGATTTGTGCCTTTGGCTAATCACTTCTTCATCACGAGGCTTTTATGCTACATTCATATCATTCACATCGTTCTTCTACTTCATTCAGAACATCCATATGTATAAGATTATTATTTTTCCATGTTTTCGGACACCTTTGTCCCCTTTCACAAAAACAATCTTCTCCTTCCTTTCTATTATGTGATTTTAGGCCAACTTATGTTGGGGACATCCTCACTTCTTCCCAACACTTCATTGGTTTACGTTCACCATCATGTTGAACCTATCCATAATGGCCTTGGGTCCCGCTTCTACCTATGAAGAGTTTTCCTTTGAATACTCCCACCTAATCATTGGTGCATTTTTACATCTTCACCTTTCTCGCACGCACGTGGCCTTATGCCCTTGTACATTCCATCTATCGCTAGGGGAATCCATGCTTCCTTGTTTTCCTGTACATAGTGTCATAAAACTTTCAAAATCAACCAAAACATTCAAATATGTTAGAAAAATCATCAAAAACATTCAAATATGTTTAAGAAAACTTCTAAAAATTGAAAATCATCCTACAAAATGTCACTCTTTAGTTCTCACTTGTTCATTTGTGCGAATTGTGGATCATCTTGATCTACCTCCATCAACAAAAGCTAGGTTGCTTACTTCGTCTATACTCTAGGGCAGAACGAGTTGCTTGGTACTGTTTTGTAGTGCACATTGCTTTTCCATCGGACCCAAGTGTCCTCCGTTATTCCCCTCGCATGTATCCTTGCTTGGGGGCACTATCATTAACCCTTGTCATTAATTCACACAGGTCGTAACTGAAGCTTGATAATAAAAACATTATATTATGTTTCTCTGTTAGTTTAGCTTGTTTACTTTCTCGTATTACATTGCATTTTGTATGTTGCATGGAGTTAGGCATCTTTTACTTTCTCGTATTGCATTGCATTTTGTATGTTGCATGGATTTGGTGTTTTCAACAATGGAAAATTGTTTGTAGTATGGATTTTTCATGTCGTTCTACCTTTTCGTATGCTTATATTTTTCAGAAGGACCGATGACATAACTCTTATGGCAATATGATGACATCAAAATTGTTCCAATACATGGCGGCTAGAGGCTAAGCTCTTCTCTCCCCTCCTCCATATTTCTTCTACATCATTTTCTTCTCACCCCTTGTCTTTTGTCTCACTGGAGGATTTTTCCTCCTCCCATTCTTCTATCTATATATCACATTTTTCGATCATTGATCAACTTCTTTGATCACCCCATCAACACTTGAGGGGGCATCTCTCCCTACTACTAATTTTTCTTCTATCCCTTCAAAATTTTCTTCCGTCTACTATTTTTGAAGTGGCGTCACTTATGCCACCCCAAAGAGGGGCAAATGTACACACCTATAATTATGTGCAAGCAATTTAAATACTTAAATTGCGCTAATTATCCCCTTTCTCACAAATCGACGACATATCGTCAAAAGCACACATATTCCCTGTTATTGTCGTTAATTAATTACAATATGCTAATTGATTAAGTCACCTAACCAGCTAACAACCTAATTAATGACCTTCCATTAATTATTTATCATGTCTATCCAGACTAATTATTTATTATTAATTAATTATCCTTCCACTTCATTCAACTAATAAATCAATAAAAATAATATATATGTAAAAAATTCAAAAACATGGCACAATTTTTTCAAAAAATCCTTAAAATAAAAAACCCTACAAACATGGTAACTTGCTTATTACAGCTGAAACTTGTGTCTTACACATGGTATCTTCTCCATATCCTACTGGTTTGTCTCACATCTTCCTCGATTAATATGACTTGCAGATCACCAGATTCATAACCATTCACAAAGCTAGTTGCTTGCTTCGTTTGTACTCTGGGGCACTTTTGTTGCTTGGTACTATTTCATTGCACACAAATGCTTTTCATGGACCCCATGTCCATTGTTATTTCCCCTTGCATGTATCCTTGCTCGGGGCATCATTTTTAACCCTTGTTGTCAATCACAAACTTGTGGATCTCTTTAGCATTGATAAAAAAACATTTGTACAACTTTCTTGACCATTGTTGGGTTGGATATGTGCATTCATACTTGTTTTCCCTGTTACACGAGCTTGTTTTCTTCTCGTATTGGATTGCATTGTTGTATGTTGCATGGATTTGGTATTTTCAGTAATGGAAAATTGTTCATAGTATGGCTTTTCATGTCATTCTACCTTTGTCGTATGCTTATATTTTTCATAAGGATCGATGACATAGCTCTTGTGGCAATATGATGACATCAAAATTATTCCAATAAATAGCGGCTAGAGGCTAAGATCTTCCCTCCCCTCCTCCATATTTCTTCTACATCACTTCTCCTTCACCCCTAATCTTCCCTCTCATTGGGACATCCTGCCCCTTTCCATTCTTCTATCTATCTCTCACCTTTTTAGATCGTCGATCGTCTTCCTTCATCACCCTATCAACACTCGAGGGGGAATCTCTCCTTCCTACTAATTTTTCTTCTATCCTTTCAAAAATTTCTTCCGTCTACTATCTTTGAAGTGGCGTCACTTATGCCACCCCAAAGAGGGGCAAATGTAGACACCTATAATTATGCCCAAGCAATTTAAATACTTAAATTGCGCTTATTATCCTCTTTCTCGCAAATCGACGACATATCGTCAAAAGCGCTCATATTCCCTCTTATTGTCATTAATTAATTACAATACACTAATTGATTAAGTCACCTATCCAGCTAACAACCTAATTAACGACCTTCCATTAATTATTTACCCCGTCTATCTAGACTAATTAATTATTATTAATTAATTAGCTTCCACTTCATTTAACTAATAAATATATATTTAATTGATTTAATCCCCTCCTAATAGCCTAAATCGTACTAATATTCCTCTAATTGGATTCTATAAGCTTACATCTGCCTATTAGTTAATCACCCTTGATTAATTAAAGGACCCCCCAACTGCCATGACTTGCTAAGCATAAATTAAACCCTTATAAAGTAAGGTTACCTTTTAATAAAGCAACGTTATCCATTCCTAATCATGTTTTACCTTTATCCCACATGCAAAGGGATGAAGTGTTTACTTTATCCATTGGGCTATAAGGAACCCTCCTTCTACCTTTATACCTGTAGACACCAAATTTGTGTCTTACGACCCCTTGTGACCTGCATCGCATTTCGCAACCTAACCTCACCACCTAAACCTTACACAATTATTTATTAATTACCTTATAATTAATAAATCCACATCACCATACCTGCCACCTCATGTCGCCACCTCATCATGACCTAGTCTTAACCCTAAACTAACCTAATTAAGACCTATAACTTGGTCCAATTCCACACCTATGACTAATTACTCCTCATCCGCACCTAAAACCAACTTCATAATGACTTGACCAAGCCCGCTACCAATCCCTCGGAAGAAAAGGAGGGAAAGCTGGCTATTTTACCAAAAATAGCCCGCTTTGACCGGACCGATACCGGTTCCTACTCGACCGCCGTCGGTTGCATAACCGCCATCGGTTCCCCGTAAATGACCACTTCCAACCAAAAACAAGGATCGGATTTTCATTTGATCAGGAGAGAAAGAGAAAATCATAGAGAGAATCCAGATTTTGCTGGGCCGAAGCAGAGACAAGTGAAGAAACAGGAAGAGTTTGCACAGAAGGACATCAAGCCCAAGATTGCAACTGCACAACCAGAGCCCTGTGACACTCAGCTGATCATCGTGAGGGAAGACATCTCATCTTCTGATCGTCAGGACGTCCTATCTGAGTTCTACCTTCATCACCACAGTTCTTGGACCTGCATTCTCGTCAATAAATAGTAAGTAGAACCTTGTATGTCTCTTTGTTAACATTTCTTAGACTTTTTGAATCACAGCCATCATAAGTTTATTCCTAGATCTACTACCAGTGACATACTGCACTTAACCTTCATCCATACACCCTGATATTGCCCAGAAGGCCATTTTACCACACTCTGAGTCTTCCCTATCCTCCCATCATTCCCCTCAGCCATCCCCCAATCTTAATAACCCCACAATCACCTTGCAACCAACCTCTATCCAGAAGCACTTAGATTGCTAACCCTACCAGTATCGTTTATCCCCTACTGGCAGCGGTTCGCTAACCGCGGTCGGTTACCCAGTGACCATCGTCGGTCACTGTGACTTATACCCCAAAACCTTTTGCTTGCCTATTTGCCACCTAACAACCCCAAATCCAGCCCGGTTTATCCCTATAACTCAACCTGAACATATCAACGACCAGTAACCGAACAAACAACGTGACGCTTTATTATTGATAGTTTAGTTTCTATTGCTTTGTAACGAGATACCTAAATCATGATTTTGCAATAGCTTTCTATATTATCATTTGTGTTAAATCGTATTAAAAGGGGAACTGACCACCTTCGAAAGGAAGTTTTTATATTTCCTGGGCCTAAGGCAGATCCCTCATTTGTTGTCTAATTAAAATCTGGTGGTCTTGTATTCTTACTTGCAGGTAGTCCTTCCAAGACAAAAAGGAGTTCTTTGCAGTCGATCTGATCTTTCTCTACGGTACGCGCACACCATCTCAACATTCAACAGGTATTCCTCCTAGCCCTAACCCTTATCTGTTTCTCAAAGGAATGATAGGATAGAAGCAAGTCTATTCTGCAGAGCCGAAACATTTTGGCACGCCCGGTGGGACCCATTTCGGGTTTCTGTTTCTCTTGCTTATTTTCATTTTAGGAAGCATACTTGTTGTTGCTGTTTTTGTTATATATTTAGTAAAGAATTTGTCTTGCTTTCCTAGTTTCGCATTAGTGAAAGTCATCTCATTTGCTTCATCGAATATCATTTTCGATTTGGGTTTAAAACACGTGCATTACATTCTTGCTTGCTGTTTTCAATTCTAGTGAACATAGACTAAGTAACAGGTCGTACACGTGGGGGTGATTTCCATGGTATTGACAGGAAATTAATCTTACTTTCACTGCACAACACATACCGAATCACTTCACAATTAACACAACAGCTCAAAACATCCCCCCTTTTCCGCGGTATTCCTCCGCCCGATTGAGGTAACCTTATAAGCCAAAACAAACTTGACATTTCCCCTAAGTCTTTTGTTTAGGATTGACATCATTCCGCGTCTAAAGGCATAAGCCCACAATAATTAAAATTAACCCTAGGGTTAGTCTCTGGATTTGTGTGTGCATCTTGTTTGTTTTCAGTTCTGTTTTCTCTGTTATACACTGTCTTCTGTGATTACCTTAGAACAATTTGATAAATATACTGAGCGTTGTTAACAATCAAATCAGCAGCTTCTTATATTTTCTTATACCAGTCTTATTACACCGACATCGGTTAACTGACCGACGTCGGCTATAGTCAAACCGATATCGGTTACTCAGACCGATATCGGTTACTGTCTTTTCCAGTTCCTGACAAACCAGCAACCTACCAATTTCACCAGTCTGAGTCTGTTTCTGTTCCTGACAGATTGAAACCCTACTGTGAACTCCTGTCCATGGTTGTTATCACTCGAAAGCAAGCCACCGCCATGGTTTCACATGCTTGCTCTGTTCCTTTGCCTGAATCACCCCCTTCACATTCTGTGGGGAATCCTACGGACACCAGCGAGGTTCCTAAAATTCCTGTGGGAGATAAAGAATTTTCCAAATTTCTGGATGCTAATCCTAGCACTGTACAGTACTATTTGTCTCATGCCCTTGACCGTACACCCGACAGTCAACTCCTTGTTGGCATGCCTATCAGTATAGCTGCTCATTTAGCCCCTTCTCCGCCTGATAACTCCGCTTTGCCTTCCGCATCCTTAGTCCCGTCATCTACCTCAGCAGCTTCAGGGGTCCATACGGCACAGATTGGCTTTCCTTTGGTTAATCTTGGGCCCAACATGTCATTACCGCCGACTGCTCCTACCTCGTCTCTCTTGCAGACTGTTCCGTTCATGACTTGCTCTCTGCCACCTATCCACACGAGCTTTCCTTCTCAAGCTCCGCCCACCTTTTCATTTCCACACACATATCCGGTAACCTCAACAGCTTATATAGGACATCCCTATTCGGTTGCCTCAACACAGTCGTCCTCCATACCTTATCAACATTTAACCCCACCATTGTCTAGCGGTGGCCCTTGGCCCAATTTGCCTCCGTTTACCACAACCACACCATCATCTCATCCAACTACTGATTTAATTAAACAAATGATGGACAAAATGCAAAACCTGGAGGCTTCTGTTTCAGGAAGTCGTAGCGCCTTGACATACGAGCAAGTTTGTCGGGAGCCTATCCACCCTTCAGTCCCCCTTCATTCATATCCTCCTCAATGGGAATTACCAAAATTTACCCGTTTTAACAGTAAGGAGGACCCTCAACAACACTTGCGATCATTTAGACATGCCTGCTATCTGATTGCTCACGACGACGCTTTACTACTCCGCACCTTTCCCATGTCCTTATCAGGACCCGCTTTGGAGTGGTACAGTGCTTTAACCCAGCACTCAATCTTCTCTTTTAACCAGCTAGCCCAATCTTTCTTGGATCATTTCTCCATTAACATTGCCAAGAAAGTATCTATCACCGACCTCTATGCCATCCGACAATTTGAAGACGAATCTATCGCAGATTTCGTTGGACGATGGCGGGGCCTTATCAACCAACTTACGTATGCCTTACCTCAGACCGAACTTATCGAACTGTTTACGCGGGCCTGTGCTAAGCACATCTCTCCTACCCTCCAAATTCAAACTTTCCGTACATTTGACGAGGCCTTTACTATGGCTCGAAAACTAGAGATTCGAGCCTTAGAGGAAGAGAAATTGCGGTTGCGTAACAAAAACCCCACTTTCCGAACCCAAGATTCCACCAACAAACCTAACACCACCAATCCTCACCCATCGACTGCTTCGAAATCAAAAGGGGCCGTGCACGCGGTGATGGTCAAATCCCAACCACCGTCTAATACCCCGCCAAAAACCACCTATAAGTATAAAGCAGAACCCATCAACTACACTCCCTTGGGAGAAACATATGGTGTGATATTGGAAAAATTGCTCAAAGCAGGAGCCATTACCTTACCTCCTGTTAAACCTCATTCCGGGTTCGATTCCACTCGTGCCATACCTTCTTGGTACAAAGAAAATGACTTCTGTAACTTCCACCGCGTGAAGGGACACAGTCATGAGAATTGCAAGATGTTGAAAAACGTAGTGCAGGAAATGGTTGATGCAGGGGATATAGCCCTTGATAATCCTAACGCCCCTGCTAACCGAAATTTGAAAATATTCAACAAACCATTCCCGAATCATTCTTCTAACAGTAATCTAAACCAAGATATCTTAGCCGAGGAGAGTGTTCATGAGATCCATGCAGTCTTCGATTCCCAGCCAAAGACCTCTATCGAACAAATTCTCAATCAAGCCTCTTCACTAACGCAGGAAACCGAACCCCCTTCCTCGCCATCAAGACAAACTGAAATCCTTGCCGTTCCTTTACCCATCAAGGAATTAGCTGCCCAGAGTTCCCTTCTCACAAATGAGCCTTCTTATACCACATCCTTGCAAGACTGTGAGCGGATGTTATCTAATTTATCTATTTCCCAAACGTCTCCTTCTACCATTCTTGCTGTACAAGAGGAAGGCTCGCCACTTCTTTTCTCATCCTTAGACGAGCAACCTCTTGAACCGACATCACCACATTCTTTAAACATGACAGATCCTCTCAAACACGCTCTCCTACCTATTAGTCCTTCATCACCTAAATCTTTTCAGCAACCGGTTGATCTCTTAACGCCCATTGATACAGTGCCTCATATACCCCTTGTATCACACCCACAGTGGACCGGAATCACAACCCACCTTTCTTCCATACAAAAGTTCCTATTCACACATGAGGACTGTCATTCCACAGAAGATAGATAGGTCCTATGGGAACGTTTGAGTACGCCATATTCTACTCAAATGCAAATGACCGATCCTGATGCCTCCACCATATACCCGAAGTGTTTACAGAAGCTTAAAATGCCCATGTCCTCATCTTCACCCCCCTCATCTCTACCAAATACCTCGTCCACTTCTATTAACTTAGCCAAATCTTCCCCTACGCTTGGGACCTCACCCATACCTAGTCTAACACACCCACCTAAGCGGCTTGATTTATCTAAAAATAAAGCCATCCATCCCATTAGGAGACAGACTCAATCTCCTCAACCTATGCCTCTATCACAACTAAAACCATCATCGTCACACCTACCTTCCATATTGGGACCCCATCCCTCTACCTTACATCAATATATCATACCTCCTGCGTTTTCTTTAAAGCGACCTACGCCTTCTGCACCCATACAGAAATCCAAGGGTATAGCAACACCGTCACCCCGCGTATCCTGTCCACCTATCAACCCTAAACAAATTCCATCATCAAAAGATTTGTTTTCGGTCACTCCTATTTCCCCGTGGTTGTTTTCTGATACCACATCATCTGTGGCCTCATCATCCAACATAGCTTCTACGTCAAAGAAACCACGGTTAGGTAAAACCCATTATCAAAACTCCTTGGCTAAACCACCCCCCATACAAACCAACCACACCACGTCATCACCAGAATCGACCCAGTCAATAGCCTCATTTTCCTCTGACTTTGACCCACTCAAAGGGTCTTACGCCAAAATCCTTGCTATGTTGGTGGAGAATGCGACCATTTCCCTACCCCCACTTAGACCTTATGATCCATCTAAACCTCGACCTATAGGTTACGATGAGTCTAAAATCTGCGCTTACCACCGCACACCAGGACATGACGTAGAGGGATGCAAAGCGTTGAAAACCATACTTCGTCCGTCACCTCTCTCAGATAGAAAAGTTAAGAAAGACAACTTACGAAGAGAGAGACCTTTAGCTTCAATTCCCTCTCCTATACCACCTGTCCCCGCCTCACCAAGATCTATCATTATTACAGCCCCACCTCTCGAAAACCATGACCTATCCCTACCGTCTTCCTCCTCTCGTGTTCACGAGATCAATATGATTAGTGTTGCCACTCGAGGGCAGAAAAACAATGGGAAAGCGAAAGAAAACACGCCTGCGGCATCTCTTTCTCCGTCCACCATCCCGATTGCACCACCACCTAAAGTGGTTATTCGCGGACCCGCCTATCCCATCTCTAATGGCATTGCCCATCGAACTATGATCAAACAGCTTCACCAATCACCTGTAAAAATGACATTGTATGATCTCATTCAGACTTCTGAATCTCATCGACAAGCTCTCGTTGAGATCCTTCAAGGGATAGAGGTTTTACCTAATGAAACCTTTCCTGTTACCTCTATTCTAACACCCAATCATGTTGCTTCGCTCACCAAACAATCTATCTCCCCAACCACTTCTGTCTCTGTACAGCAAGCCGCTGCTGTCAGTTTCTCCGAAGATGAAATTATCGACTTTGGTGCCGAAGATCCTGACCCTGCTCTTTTCATCTCAGCGTACGTTCGGGATATTCGGGTACGTCGTGTTATGATTGACGGGGGCGCTAGCCTAAACATCATCTCTTCAAAAGCCTTCCAACAAATGAATATCCCTTCTAGTTGCATGTGTGCCAACCCCATCATGTTGCGATCATTCAATGATGCTATTACTTCTACTTTAGGCACCGTGATCCTTAACATTCGTGTAGGACCACGTACTTTACCCGAACTCTTCTATGTCCTTGAGGGAGAGTTCCAATACAACATGTTGTTAGGCCGCCCTTGGATCCGGGCTATGGGATGCGTTCCCTCCACCTTACATAGATGCATAAAATTTGAGTACGAGGGGAAGTCCTACACCGTAAAAGCTGATCCTCCCCCCTTCAAAACTTGCAATATGTTGTATCGCCCTAATGATGTGCTTGTACCAGTCAAGACACCCATTCATCCAACCCAGCCATCCACTTCCGATGCACCTACACCTTCAACTAATGAAACCGCCGTTACAAATATTACTTCCTTTCCCGCAGATAACATCCCAACCTCCGACCCCTTAGTAGATGTTTTTCAACGCCTTACGCTGGGGGAGTACCGCCTATATAACGTTAGTTCTTTCCATACCCCGCAGGAGTACGGACAGTTACATGCACATCCCACCTACGACCGTCGCGTGGGGGAGGTAATCTCTTACGGACCACCCCATTGCCGCACCAACCTAACGTATGGGGGTGTTGACGCATCCTCCATTACCCCTGAACCTCCTCTTGGTGTGGTTCCCTTCCAATCCGATTTTCAATACTTGACAAATCGTCGTTTCGCCCTCACCTTCTTGACTCGCTGTGCTTGGAAAGGCTTTGGTTTTGGTCTTTATGAATAAGGCCGACATACACTCATTCCCGTGACTACACGCAAACACAATGATCGCAGTGGTCTCGGTTTTCCTAAAACACCTACACAGGAGACACCTCGTGTCAGTTGTATCCTGGAAGAAGACGACGTCACCCCTACCAAACCATCATCACCCACTTTTGCCATCATCACCCACAGAGTCGATAGACCCTGAATCTATCCCTCCTAACTTTTTTTTTTCATAAATGCTATCTTCATAGGTCCTCTCACTTATCAACGCGATAATGAGGATCCATCTTCTCTTCCCCTTCTATATCCAGACATGATCGAAGAGGATTCACCTTCGATTAATGTTGTTGAGTGCCAGGATGACGACTCCATCCTCACTTACCTTGGGGCAGACGACTCCTATATTCAACGCGCCTTACCGTCTGAAACTCAAACCATGTTGAATGAGTCGACTATAGAAATCAACATCCACACAGAGGAGGATCCTCACATTGTGAAGATCGGACAATCCCTTAACACATCAGAACAAGCCGCCTTTACTACCTTTCTCCGTACCCGCAACCAAGCTTTCGCTTGGTCCTACGCTGACATGCCAGGAATTGATCCTACCATTGCTGTCCATAACATCACCCTAAACCCCGATTCCAAACCAGTCAAACAAAAACTGAGAAAAATGCATCCACGCATCGCCCTCTTGGTCAAAGAAGAGCTTCAACGACTTCTTTCTGTTTCCTTCATCTTGCCTATTGACTATCCTCAATGGATTTCTAACATCGTACCTGTCACTAAAGCGACGGGGGGACTTCGGATATGCATGGATTTCCGAGACCTTAACCTCGCTTGCCCCAAGGATGACTTCCCCCTCCCAAGTATTGATCAACTTGTTGATCTCACTGCGGGCCATGAAATGCTTTCTCTCATGGATGGTTTTTCGGGATACAATCAAATTTTGGTAGCCCCGGCCGATCAACATAAAACTACTTTCATAACTCCTTGGGGAACCTTCTGTTATCGTGTCATGCCATTTGGCCTTAAGAATGCTGGTGCTACCTATCAGCGGGCTATGACTTACATTTTTCATGACATTATGCACACTATCCTTGAGGATTATGTCGATGATCTTCTTGGCAAATCTAAACATCGCAGTGAACATCTCGATGTTTTAACCATTATTTTCGATCGCCTGTTGCAATATTCAGTCCAGCTTCAACCAAAGAAATGTGTCTTTGGTGTTCTTTCGGGAAAACTTCTTGGCTTTATCGTCTCTTTGCGTGGCATTGAGGTCGATCCATCTAAAGTCAAAGCTATCCTAGAAATGCCCCCACCCAAAAACCTCAAACAATTGCGTAGTTTGCAGGGTAAACTTCAATCCATCCGGCGTTTCATCTCCCAACTCTCGGATCGATGTCACCCTTTCCATCACCTTCTTAAAAAGAACATTGCCTTTCAATGGAGTGAAGAGTGTCACCAAGCCTTTGAAGCTCTCAAATCCTATCTCTTGCAGCCACCCGTGCTTATTCCACCTCAGGATGATCGTCCTTTCTACCTTTACCTTTCTGCCACTGACCATGCTATAGGAGCTATGCTCGCACATCGGGACTCGGCACGTCGAGAACAAGCCGTTTATTATATAAGTCGTACTCTCGTGGATTACGAGACTAGGTATACACATGTAGAAAAATTGTGCCTAGCCCTATCATTCGTAGCCACCAAACTCTGACATTACCTCCTGAATCACAAAACTTTTGTCATCACCAACACGGACCCCATTCATTATATGTATGCCAAACCACATCTAAACCAACGCATCGCCCGATGGCTTATGCTCCTCGCCGACCTCGACCTTGAGTTTGTACAACAGAAGTCAATCAAAGGACAAACTATTGCAGACCAACTTGCGGAGGCCCCTTTACCTGGGGAACAATTCACCAATTTTAATTTCCCTGACGAACTCATCGCCACTCTTTCACTCAGGGAAGAGTCGTATCAAATGACCCTCTTCTTCGATGGATCTAAATGCCAGCGCGGCGGAGGAGCCGGCGTTGTTCTCATCCCTCTTGACGCTGAACCTATGCCTCTTTCATTCCGGCTTGATTTCCCCTGCACTAATAATACAGCGGAATACGAGGCCCTTGTTTTGGGTCTCCAGGTTGCGTTACACTTAGGTGTCAAATCTATTAATATTTTTGGCGACTCTCAATTGGTAGTCAATCAAGTTATGGGCATCTACCAATGTAAGAATGAGGAACTTCAAAAGTACAAACATTACGTGGATTCACTTTTGACCTCATTTACTCGTTATTCTATCCAGACCATTCCCCGCTCCACTAACAAATTTGCGGATACTATGGCTTGCTTAGCCTCGCAAATTCCTGCCGCACCAACTGACTCTGACATATTCGTCTTGGTCCAACAACTTTTTGCCCCATCCTACTCAGCCCCGGTAGTTTGTATGATAAATACTGTGTCTACTAATTCGCAGGATACCTGGTACCACCAATTTCACGACTACCTTACAACCTCTGTTCTCCCACCTGACCTTACTAGTAACGGAAAACGTGCTTTTCTTAAAAGTGTTTCTCGTTATGTTGTCATGGGGGGACTCCTCTATAAACGTGGCTTTGATGGCATCCTCCTTCGCTGTCTAACCGGCGCGGAGGTCACCTATACCATCCAACAAGTCCATGACGGCATTTGTGGTGGACATTTTAGTGGCCTTGCCATGGCCAAACGAATCCTTCGCCTAGGTTATTATTGGCCTACTCTTAATAACGACTGCTACGAATATGTTAAGCGTTGTGTTATGTGTCAACAACATGCCAACCTTCAACATACTCCTAGCCATCCGCTACAGGTCGCACGAGATCTTTGGCCTTTCTCACAATGGGGTTTAGACCTTATTGGTGAGATTCACCCGCCTTCTTCGCAACGTCACCGTTGGATAATCACAGCAACCGAATATTACACAAAATGGGTGGAGGCCATTCCACTCATTTCAATCAAAAAAGAAAAAATTGTCGAATTCGTTAACCATCACATTATCTGTCGTTTTGGTATTCCTCATCGCCTAATAACAGATAATGGTAAATCTTTTAAAAATAAGTTGTTACAAGACCTTTGTGACAACTTTGGTATCAAACTTAGTTTCTCATCGCCTTACTATCCGCAGGCCAATGGTCAGGCTGAATCTTCTAATAAAACCCTAACCAAAATCCTCATGAAAGTTGTCAATGAGTCCGGAAGAAACTGGCATGATCACATTCCCTTTGCCCTTTGGGCTTATCGTACTAGCATTCGTACCTCCACTAATGCCACACCATTTTCTTTGGTATATGGTACCGAGGCTGTCTTGCCTCTCGAAGTACAAATACCCTCCCTCAGAATATCTCTTCAGGATATTCTCACCAACGATGATTTCCGCCAAGAGCGGTTAGCCCAATTAGAGCTTCTTGACGAGCGTCATCTTACGGCTCTTGATCACCTTCAAATCTACCAAAAACGCATCAAGCGTGCTTATGATAAATGGCTTCATGAGCGTACTTTTAAGGTTGGCGATCTTGTCCTCAAAGAGAATCAACATGTAACCAAACTAGAAAAGAGTAAACGTGGAAAATTTGCTCCTAATTGGATTGGGCCTTACATTATCACTCACACTTATGGATCAGGCACTTATCGTTTAGCTTCGCTTAATGGTAAACCTGAGCCTGAGCCCCTTAATGCCTTGCATCTTCGACCATTCTACTGTTGAAATTAGTGTTATATCACTGCTTATCTACCTTACGCTCGTCCCTTGAGCTCATTTACCACCGCATACACTTTGTTTCTTACATCTCAAAATCCAATCAAGCTCACATGGTTTGATTATCACCTCCCCTTAAAAGATGCCTTCCCCTTTTTAGTCTAGTCCATGACTTCAAAGTATCAAAATGACACATTCTTAATTACACACTTATGGGATTTTCTTGAGTCAAACTTCTTACAAAAAACTAGATGCTTCATGCCCAACGGACATCTAGACCTCTAACTTATACAATAGACTGCTCCCTTGAAGGACAGCTATATGCCAAACTATTGCTCTTATTATAGATAGACTGCTCCCCCGAAGGACAGCTATACATAAGCACCGCATCTGCTACTATAAATAGACTGCTCCCTTGAAGGACAAGCTATACACAGTCAGCCTTTATCAGAAGCTTCTCGCATTGATCAGCTTCGTGAAGACCTCAAGAACAACAAAATACATATCCCATGTCGACTTCCCGCATCGATCAGTCTATATCCAGAAAAATAAAAATACAAGCAGTACTTCAAAACACTTCTGAGTCATGGACTTGTCTATTTTGGTTTGGTTTTCTTTTGTCAGATTAATCATCTTATAATAAACTCACCTACACCCTCGCCCACATCAACCACCTCACCTCACCATTTGTCAAAACAACAAAACTCAAGGGACGTGACGTATATCCGATATATTGTGATTATACCACTCTTTTCACCTATCGACTTCTCGCCTATGCAAGGTACCTAGGGATTCAAGCTCATCCTACATTAATATGTGGTTTGTTTAGCTCTTCTCAATTACGGGACACTCTTGCCTCTTTTGCTCGGCTCTAGGATTGTGTGTTGACCTTAATCAGGACACGATTCCCTACTACTTGGGTATGCTAACTTTCGCTTCACCCATACCTACACCAACAACATTACCCTACCAACACCAACAACATTACCCTACCAACATCAAATTTTTACTAACCAACAAAATTGCCTAACCACAACCAAATTGCCTGAATTCACCTCTCCCTGCTCCTAAGGGAGAACTACATCGGTCTGAGGCCCCTCCTTGCTTTGTGCAATGGGCTATGTAGGCAGCACTTAGGAGACATGGGGTCTCCCAAGGTTAGCTCGACCATCCCCTACCATACCCTCTCATGTGTTGTCAATATAAATATTTTTTGTGTATTTCTATTTGCCAACATTCATCTTTATCCTTTTTCAAAACAAACAAAAACAACATTCAACACACAACCATTCTTATTATTATCATCACTCAAAACCACATACATATTTAGTTTTATTTTAGATGTTAAACAAATACATCTTCTCTATCATCGACTCGCAGGTCGGCATCCTTATTTATTCTTATATTCCTATAAAATTCACTTAGACCCTTGCACCTCCTCCCGAATCAGGTGGTGATCGTGATCGTCGATGCCTCTCAGCTGGCCTCTCCATCCTCAAAGGTGCCACTGCCATTGGTTCCTCCCATTGATCCGCCAACATCTCCTGTAACATACGAATACGTCCTCTCGCGTGGAGGAATCTTGCCTCCAGTCTCTCCACTCGTAGCTGTGAAGCCTCTAACATTCCCATTGTCTCATTCACCTGTGTTTGAAGCTGGCGAGCCAAATCCTGCAGACGATCTCTCTCCGCTGTAATCACAGCTATGTCAGGGCACTCACGTGCACCTCGCAGCTCTGCTACCCACCATACTCTATAGGCCTCCGTCGTTCCCGCATCCATAACCCTACGATCGGCTGCTATCTCTTCTGGCCCTTCTGGAGGTGTCGGCCGGGGAGGTGAGAATGCTGCCTCGGCGTCGATCCTCATGTATGGTCTATATGTCATAGGAATATCCTGAACGAACCCAAATTGTCGCCGCACGCGATCTAGAGGAATCCTCTCGTACTCGCCTGGCCTATGCCCTGCGATCCACCTCAATCGCTCTACACCCCTCAACTCCTCAGCTATGTGCTCTGTCACCATATAGTTCCCGTACGGCCTCCAACAAATATCCGCAACAGTCACCATCTCCCATACCTGTCTATAATACTCGATGTCATCTATCACGGCCTGGGATCTCGCTTCTTGTTCTGTCTGGACCCATCGTCTGAATCCCAACCTTTGCACTCCTGTCTCTCCCGACTCAATGGGTCGGCCTATTGGACGTACACAAACAATATGCTCATAGGCCCAACAATGTAATAAGTACGAACAATCCAGTGTCGTCCTGTGTTTTCGCTTGCATGCCCATAAACCCCTATATAACTCTGCCAGATAGGCGGGTGCCCATGCGAATGTCACGCTCATTTCTATCATTTCCCAAATAACACTCATCAATGCTTTGGGAAATCTTCCACCTTCCGCCCTCGGCAATGCATAATACCCCACTGCTATCATTAATAGCATGGCCAACCTTGTTTCCTCAGGATGTGTTGCATACATTGTACCATACGTAAATGATAAACCTCGCTGTGTCAAATCTCGTGCAGCGTCCCCAAATACTGCTGTTATCGCTGCCCGCCCCGCGCTGGGCAACGCCTGATATACTATTTTTCCTATCATTGGGAGTCTCAAAATACGGAACACATCTTCCAACGTCACTGTCATCTCCCCTGTTGGTAGATAGAAGGTATTCTTTTCTGGATTCCATCTCTCAATCAACGCCTGCAACATGGCATGGTTACGCGCAATTCTTGAATAATAGCGAATTCCACTTAACCCCAACCGATTTATCAATGCCCATTCAGCTGGTGTTACATCCGCTCGGATTCGTGACAACAACGCTGGCACAGTATCATTCATCCTTAACCTTGCTTCTGCCTGCATACATCAAAACGACACATAATTTTTCAAAAGAACAAATCTCTACGGTTTTTTTCTCAAAATCTGGAAACCCTTACAGTAACCGATAGCGGTTATGCATAACCGATACCGGTTTGCTAACCGATACCGGTTACTTATAAACGATACCGGTCACTGTCAAAATATACCTACCCTGCTTCAAACATACACCTTCGATACTTATGAAGCCCGTTTACTCCTATTTCTACCTAAAAACATACAGGCCCACCCTGTTTACCTGTCCCATAGCACTCATACCATCCCCAACCCTTGCCTATCACCTTTTTTTCTGATCTTTACCCACTTACACTTCTTTCATGCTATTTACAAACACATGCAAGAATCAAATTACAACCAAACAATTTACCTCTCCGGATGCAGCAGCTTGGGGCGGAACATGTCTTCCCCCTCGTCCCTGCCTGCTGGATGCTTCTCCTCGTTCAGCCATGTTCACCACCCTCTTCAAATATAACTTGTCTTTCTGCCTTCTGAATCTCAGCCCACGCTCACTTCACCTGTCTCTTTCCTCCTTATCACTCAAATTCTTTCATGCAATTACCTGTAGCAGTTGTCAAACAGCGTCGCATTCGCATATTTAACGTGTTTCATGACTCTAAAAATAAGAATGCTAAAAATAAGAACTTAAGTTGCCAACCCAGCAGTTCTATTTTTAGGAAAATCATTCTTGAATAACCGATATCGGTTACATGACCGATACCGGCCATATAGCTACCGACATCGGTTACATAACCGATATCGGTCACGCCCAACCTATTGTTTAAACCTAAGCCTTTTCTTCATTTTTTTGCAAATTTTTGTGGCGCCCGTCCCTTTTTCCTGCATGCACAACACCATTATCCATATTTTTCATTAAATCCACATCTCATTACAATTTCATCACCATCATCTATCTACATTACAAAAACACACAAGCCATCAATAAACGATATCAAAAGCCATCAATCTAACACCATTTGAATCCAAATCAACAGCTACATACATTCAATTTCACAAAACCAGCGACAAAACATACCACATTTCATAATACAACATGTCAACTAAACTCATCATTTATATATACATACATACATCCCATCCACAAAAGACATCAACATCATTAATATATAACACCATGTAAATCAAACTCATCATACATTCAATATCACAAACCACTTTCAACACACTTAACACATTTTTAAACACAACATGTGGGTCAAATCATCATATCTATATATATACAAAGTTTCAAATATACAATGTGCCCTGCATCGGGGCCTCCGTAATCTCATAATATAACAAAGCCGGCACGCAGGCCGCAATAACTGTCAATAATCTCGACTCGGCTCGCAGGCCGGTCTCTCATGTCAAAAACATACTCGGCTCGCAGGCCGGTATCAACTGTACAACCTGTACTCGGCTCGCAGGCCGGTATATACAATAAATGAATGAATGAATAAATAAATACATCATATCTAGGCACGCAGGCCTCTATAAACATAGCCGGTTCGCAGACCGGTGCCCATATCCAATGAACCAATACAAAAATATGCAGGGACCCCTCAGCTCTCTCCACCGCCCTCTGCCTGTCTGCCTGCTGGTCCCTGTGCTGCCTCTCGCCTCCTGCCTGTGACAGACCCACCGGCTGTGGCTGCACCTCCCTGAGATCTCTGGCTCCGAGAGGTCTCTGCTCTATGTGCCGCATATGGCTGATAATCAGCCCCGGTACCATCAAGAATATCCTGATAGTACCGGGCCTCCGCTCTAGCCTCCATATAACGATCTCGAGCCACCGTAGGTGCTGGGGCTGGTCCCCTGACTCCTACTACCAGTGCCCCCTGCGGCTGTGCCGGTGCCTGTGCTGGTGCCGCTGGTGGTGCCTGTGGCTGTGGTGGTACCTGTACCTGCGGCTGTGCCGGTGCCGCTGGTGGTGCTGCGGCTGGTGCCTGTACCTGAGCCTGTGCCTGTACCTGTACCTGAGCCTGGGCTAGCTGCCCCTGTAAGACACCTATCTGTGCCTGTGCAGCAGCAAGCTACCCCTGTAATAACTGTACCTGCCCTCTGAGCTGGTCCCTCTCTGCTCTAACAGCCGCTAAGTCTGGCTGTGCGGGCTGTGCTATCCTCGCAGCTCTCTCTCCGGCCCACCAAACCAAAAATGTGCCTGTGCACCCAGCATCATCTACAGTGTCATCGGCAGGCCTCTCAGCAACCCAATCTGGATCCACGGGCTGTGGTGCAGGCAGTGGGGCCTCTACATCATCCCTCCGGTACTGAGGGAAGCGAGGGGGCTCATCCTGTCGTAGCCCCATCTGCCTGCGTACCCTCTCCAGGGGTATCCTCTCATACTCTCCCGGCCTCCGTCCCGCTATCCAGAATGTGTACTGGATCCACTGCAACTGTCCTCGGGCTCCTCCGTGAGGGTGATGACCTCTATACGGTCTCCATACAATATCTGCCGCTGTCAGGCCCTCTAATAAATGCCGGTAATAAGTAACGTCTCGCCCTGCAAGCACTGCTCGTGGCTGACCCACGACCCCCAACCACCTCTGAAAGCCGTATCTATAGATGACCTGTGGCCCTGGCTGCTGAGGTAGCCCTACTGGTCTAATGCATATGATATGCTCATATGCCCAACAATGTAGCAAAAACGTCGAGCAGATCCCGAATCACCTCATCCGGCGATAGCCCCACAGCTCCCTGTATAACTGCACCAGGTATACAGGTGCCCAAGCATAACATGTATGCTCCTCCACCATCTCATGTAGCACCCCCATCAAGGCCCGTGGAAAGCGGCCTCCCTCTGAGTCCGGGAGGGCGAAGCAGGTGATCCCGATCATCATCAGCACGGCAAGCCGTGTCTCATGGCGGTGGGCACGGTACATATCCCCGTACGTGATGCTCGCGCTGTGATAGGTCAGTAGCGCGGCTGCATCCCCAAAAACCTGTAGGATGTTGTCCATGGCAGTCTCTGCGTCCACCTGAAAGACTGCCTCTCCCTCAATCGGCAGTCGAAGGATGCGATACACATCCTCCAATGTGATAGTCATCTCCCCAGTCGGGAGATGGAACACATTGGTCACCGGATCCCATCTCTCGATGAGGGCGACCATCAAACTATGATCCCTATCGATCGCTCTGTACCGCTGGACTCCGCCGAGTCCCACCTCGCGCATGATACCCCAGTGTGCTGCGGACACGTGTGGCCGCATCCGGCTCAACAGTGGGGGCATCCTGTCCCGCATCGTCAGCTGCTGACGTGCCTGCAAAACCAACCCACTACATTAGCCCTACTCTTTATCACAACATCTACTTTACCTCTCTATATCCCCTTTCTTATCCACCTAACCACAACCCGACTCCATACCACACGTCTACGCCCATCTATCTTCCCCTAAAAACTTCTACGCTATCCCCCTCCCTCTTCACACCCAAACAAACAACCCACACCATACTCAAACGACCCAAACCATGCCCAAATACCCTAACCACATCTAAAAACTTAAAACAACAACACAACCCAAACCATACTCAAACAACCTACACCATGCCCAAATACCCAAACCACATCCACAAACTCAAAAACAAAATCACAACCCACACCAACAAATTGAAATAAACCTAAGTCAGGACCGCACCTATACTGAAACACCCAAACAATACCACAACACCCCCACCCCAACCCAAACCATACCCAAATCACCACCAAAAACTCAAAAACAACAACATAACCTAAACCAACAAAAATAGCTAAAAATCACTAAGGACAGGTACCGGTCACCCATAACCGACCGCGGTCCCCTTCCCACTGACGCCGGTCCAAGATCGACCGACACCGGCCACCCACAATGCCCGCCTTTTCCAAAAAATTAGCAACCGATGCCGGTCGCTGTAAATTTCCGGAGCCGAACCCCGCGCGCCCCCCCCGACTACATTTTTTCCTATTTCTGCCAATTTACCCACCCAAATACCCTAAAAACCTACCCACCCTACCGCCTTGACCTATTTAACCCATCTACCCTCTCCCTTTTTCAAATCATTTCCATTTCTTAATTATTTTCTCCAAAATGTACATTCCTACCCAAAATCCCAAATATAGCATAATGCAATAAAATGCACACAATGAGGGGTTTCGAACCTACCCGTACGACGACACGTCGTCGTGGTGGGATGGGTGGTGGTGGTCCAGGTGGTCCAACCCCTCCTGCTCCTCCTGGCTGTGCCATAGCTCCACCTCTCCTCTGCTGGGTCCTCCACCAATCAACTGCTGCCTCCTCCTCGCTCGGGCCCACCAATCACTCACTTCTCCACTCAAATCGTGCCACCTCAGCCAACAAATGCACCAATATCAATATTCCACCTCAGACAACCCAAATCGGTTTTCAAATTGCAAATGTGACAATGACAGGCCGTATTTTTCTTTTTATAGGTTTTTGACCTATAACCGATATCGGTTATATTGTGCCCTAAGGAACCGGTATCGGTCCCCTAACCGATATCGGTCATAGATAATCGACATCGGTTTTATCTCACCTCTACCCCAATTTCAGCCCTTATTTACTAATAGCCCTTTCTACCAACATCGCCTATATCCACCTTTGTTGACAACCCCTTGTTAACTTCATTGGCCCGACCCAAGGCCGCAACCAACCTATTCGGCCCGACCCAAGGCCGCAACCAACCTATTTGGCCCGACCCAAGGCCGCAACCAACCTATTTGGCCCGACCCAAGGCCGCACAAATTTGGCCAACCTATTTGGCCCGACCCAAGGGCCCCAACCATTTGGCCCGACCCAACCTATTTGGCCCGACCCAAGGCCGCAACCCACCTATTTGGCCGACCCAAGGCCGCAACCAAACCATCTGGCCCGACCCAAGGCCTCACCCCAACCATTTGGCCCGACCCAAGGCCGCAACCCAACAACTTGGCCCGACCCAAGGCCTCACCCTACCCATCCGGCCCGACCCAAGGCCTCATCCTAACCATTTGGCTCGACCCAAGGCCTCACCCTAACCATTTGGCCCGACCCAAGGCCTCACCCCAACCATTTGGCCCGACCCACGGCCGCAACCCAACAACTTGGCCCGACCCACGGCCCTCACTCATCAATTAGCCCGACCCAAGGCCGTACCACTTAACTACTTCGCCCAACATCAACAACATACACTTTTATCCACCCAGTAGCCTTTTGTTCAATCCAGCGCACCTGTTCGTGTTTTAGCATGATTAGGGTCCTTGACTTGATCTGTCGACCAACTTTGCCTAAGACCTAGACCGTGACGTTTATCTCAACCAAACCAACCATTTGGTACTGCCGAACATGCCTAAACGTTCCTGTACCTTACCTGTTATATACCCTGGAGCTACTTCCTATGCCTTGGATACCAGGATTATATCACCCTTGTTTGGATAAACTATCGACCTTTGCCTATGCATTGCTGGTTTGCTAGTCAAATCATGTACCCTGGTCGCACTACTGCATTTCAACGTGCGTCTGCTTCTTTGGACCTACCCCACCATCTCACCCTCATCTCAACACCATTTACCCTTTATCAACCCTATCCTTGATTTCACGCTACCTCAATCTGTGATAGATTTGAGGGGGATTACCTATACCCTTAACAGGAGTAACCACTTCTTATTATTGTCCGTGCAGCTTTACAAAACAAACTACACGACAATAAGGGGCTAATGTAGACACCAAATTTGTGTCTTACGACCCCTTGTGACCCGCATCGCATTTCGCAACCTAACCTCACCACCTAAACCTTACACAATTATTTATTAATTACCTTATAATTAATAAATCCACATCACCATACCTGCCACCTCATGTCGCCACCTCATCATGACCTAGTCTTAACCCTAAACTAACCTAATTAAGACCTATAACTTGGTCCAATTCCACACCTATGACTAATTACTCCTCATCCGCACCTAAAACCAACTTCATAATGACTTGACCAAGCCCGCTACCAATCCCTCGGAAGAAAAGGAGGGAAAGCTGGCTATTTTACCAAAAATAGCCCGCTTTGACCAGACCGATACCGGTTCCTACTCGACCGCCGTCGGTTGCGTAACCGCCATCGGTTCCCCGTAAATGACCACTTCCAACCAAAAACAAGGATCGGATTTTCATTTGATCGAGAGAGAAAGAGAAAATCATAGAGAGAATCCAGATTTTGCTGGGCCGAAGCAGAGACAAGTGAAGAAACAGGAAGAGTTTACAGAGAAGGACATCAAGCCCAAGATTGCAACTGCACAACCAGAGCCCTGTGACACTCAGCTGATCATCGTGAGGGAAGACATCTCATCTTCTGATCGTCAGGACGTCCTATCTGAGTTCTACCTTCATCACCACAGTTCTTGGACCTGCATTCTCGTCAATAAACAGTAAGTAGAACCTTGTATGTCTCTTTGATAACATTTCTTAGACTTTTTGAATCACAGCCGTCATAAGTTTATTCCTAGATCTACTACCAGTGACATACTGCACTTAACCTTCATCCATACACCCTGATATTGCCCAGAAGGCCATTTTACCACACTCTGAGTCTTCCCTATCCTCCCATCATTCCCCTCAGCCATCCCCCAATCTTAATAACCCCACAATCACCTTGCAACCAACCTCTATCCAGAAGCACTTAGATTGCTGACCCTACCGGTATCGTTTATCCCCTACCGGCAGCGGTTCGCTAACCGCGGTCGGTTATCTAGTGACCACCGTCGGTCACTGTGACTTATACCCCAAAACCTTTTGCTTGCCTATTTGCCACCTAACAACCCCAAATCCAGCCCGGTTTATCCCTATAACTCAACCTGAACATATCAACGACCAGTAACCGAACAAACAACGTGACGCTTTATTATTGATAGTTTAGTTTCTATTGCTTTGTAACGAGATACCTAAATCGTGATTTTGCAATAGCTTTCTATATTATCATTTGTGTTAAATCGTATTAAAAGGGGAACTGACCACCTTCGAAAGGAAGTTTTTATATTTCCTGGGCCTAAGGCAGATCCCTCATTTGTTGTCTAATTAAAATCTGGTGGTCTTGTATTCTTACTTGCAGGTAGTCCTTCCAAGACAAAAAGGAGTTCTTTGCAGTCAATCTGATCTTTCTCTACGGTACGCGCACACCATCTCAACATTCAACAGGTATTCCTCCTAGCCCTAACCCTTATCTATTTCTCAAAGGAATGATAGGATAGAAGCAAGTCTATTCTGCAGAGCCGAAACATTCCGTGCGAAACACCAGCATAATAATCCATTCAAATGCCAAGTGGAAAAATCAAAAGCCTTGGGCTAGGCTACAAAACTTCCAAATATGAACAGAAAGTTTTAAAACCAAGAAAAACAAATGGCTAATTAGCCTAGGTTAGTGAAAAATCTAAATGTTAATGCAACAATCAAATAAATTCCCAAAATATAAGAACATGTCAATCAAGGAAATGGCTGGTTCTAACAATAAAAGAGAAAGATTAATTTACGAATAAAATATGTATTGAGAAAATAACACATTACAATCACTATGTGGCCTCATACCGCCACCAAAGGGGTACTCATCGAGTTGCTGGCACTTGGACATCGAGCCTCAGCTCGTGAAAATATATATGTAACCAAAAATGAGTATATCCAATAATGTAACTGTCATCATCTTTGCCTGAATCATTCCTCCAAACTTCCACAAGGATCAACATAGTCAAAATCACATAGGATTATTCAATGAACAGTCCAATAGGAAAGAGCAGGTGGCACAAGGTTGCATAAGTTGAACCTAAGGTGGTGTGCACCCACAATATACTGAGCAAGCTTGAAGTATACTAAACAGATAAAATTGGGTTTTCAGTCTATATAAGACTCCACTTTCTCACTTGTACTCAGCTCAAGATTATGACATCCTGGTCCACGCCTCCTCTCTCCACACATACACTCTTGACAATTTATTCCCCTTAGGGCCGTCTAGTGTAAGGTCCACAACATACACATAGCTACATCACAAACACAATGGTAAATCACACCCAACAACCATAATGTCTTTCGCATGGTATAAATATACAGGGTACAACACAATCATTCCCTTCACGGGTTACGATACATCACATTACCACATCCTACACCCAAAGTGCAATCACTGTACACTAGGGATCATACTCACCATATGCCCCTATATCATGACATGAACCATCACATATTACATGAATTATATGTATGAGGAAAACAATGCCTAACATTACGACATATAATCCCTTTGCGATACAACACAGTGATACACACGACTCATAACAACACGGTGATGACATCACAATATGATTCAATTCACTCTACACCAATTTTTCATGCAATACATCAACACATCATCACATCACATAAGGTCAAAATGTTCCAACACTCTACAATTCACAATATCATTCCATTCACACAAAACAAGGTGGTACTTCACACACGGATTCCTCATTGGATCCACGAAAAGGAGAGTCAATACTCTCATCACAAGAAGTAATTCACACGTGAATTATTCATAGATCCATATAGAGGAGAGAGAATACTCCCATCCCCAGCACATCAACATGATAACAAATGCATACTAAGTGACATATACATCATGTACATTAACATTATCACAATTACAACATAGATCGCATCACTCTTAAAAAACATTACTCTTCCAATGTTTATCACCATCATGAAACACCATCGCCATCATGCAGAATCATCACAAATCCAATCTATCCCAGAGGTTCGAGAGCATGAACCTCCGCTCTAATACCATATGTAGTGCCCACACTTTACACTCACAAATACAACAGTAAAATACTAGGATAAATTTTTATTTTATTTTTTTTGACTTACATTGCTCACTACACACAACACAACATGGGCTTCAAGTACAGAAACTCGACTCGCATACGAAAATCACAAAATTCATTGACTCACATAGACACATGAAAACAACAAAGGCATGTTGATGCTACACTTTCTCAATGGAAGGTTACCAGTAAAGACCCAACCACAATAACATGGCTTCAGGAATGGCGAACCCACAACACATCATTTCCTTAAATGTATTTTTGGTTAAAGTTAACATTCCAAGGACATTATGAGCAAGGATAAATTTTCTCGAAGTTTGGTCACACCAAGGCAATTTATATTCTTTGCAACGCATGAAAAAGTTTAATTAAGTTATAAGGACTCCAAGATTGACCTTAATCCTAATCTCCAAACCCATGTGCAACATAATATGATATGCTCTTACATTGCACTAAGGTCTCGTTCTTAGCATCATCTCAAACAAAAGAGTTACGAAAGCACCTGTCTGACATCTTAAGGAAGTACATCGCTAGGAGCATTATAAACTACACATGAACACAAGTGATCTGTGTTCACGAAGATCCCATATCCTTGCATTGCACGATTCCGCATAAGAAATATTATTTATTCCTTAATGTCATAAAATGACATAATAACGGATCAAGGGACAAGATTACAATTTCTAAGGTTCTCTAGAATCAACATCTTTCAACTCAATTTTGCATACAAGGAGTTAAATTATAAGTTTCTACCCACAAGTTAACATACAAAATCCATTAGGGTTTAGTTTAATTCCAATATGCACTTAACAATCTACACCTCAACTAAAATGATTTTAAGGCAAACGGACATATTTATACTAAACCACGTTCAAGAAAATACCAAGATGTTGTTTTGATAGGAAACCAAGGTAGCACCGCTTAATCGATCCTTCGAACAAGGATTCATAAGGTGACTCCTAAGGTGGTCTTTAACACTCACCCTGGTGTCAGACCTGAAGAGAGGGCATTCTTCTCACGATTACCAAAACTAGAAGGAAACCACATAATCTGGATAAAGTTGGACCATGTCATTCCTAAAATATGGGTTCACGACAACGTCGCTAAACCTAATGACTATGATGGTAACTCCGACTAGGGGTTTTATTTACCTAACCTAGGAGGTCTCATCGAATCTAAAGCTTAAGTTCGTTCTACGGTCTTAAATTTATTATATGGTAAAAAGGGATCACACATACAGGAAAGTTATGCACGAGTATTTTATTAGGGTTGAGTCTTCCCATTAAAAATCTTTATTGTGTTTGCAAGGTAAGAAGATAACACAGTGATTAATTTAATTGTTTATTGAATATTGAGAAAGTACTACAATATATTAACTTCAATTTCAATTTACTATACATAAATTAAACCATTTTTCCATACACAATTAAGAATAAAATTGAACCGGTGATTAGATGCACATTTCCTAAGTTATTCCTAAAACTAGCATCTCCTACATATTAACAAATTTTGATTATAACTTTTTTGTAACAAGAGACTACATTAGGCAGTTATTCATTTTACAATGACCTATAAAAATTACAATAATAATAATTAAATCACATATCACCCTTTTTCATCGTCGTTCTTCCATCCTGAAAAACCCACGTGAGCATGATATCAGCGATAAATCGCTGGCATGGCATCCACCCTAAACAATCATAAGTATCATTTTTTAGTTTCCCATTTACATCTAACAATAATTACAATTTGCAATCGAAGTAAAAAGGTCTAGGAACATGTATCCATTGCATTTCATTTTTCTTCATTTTGTAACCTAGGAGAGAGAAAGAGAAGGGAAGAGAGAGAAAACACCATTTTGTCAAAAGTTATATTTCACACAACAGATGCACTAAAAGGGTTTTAAATAGTTATTTGCATGTGTTAAAAGTTTCCAGGGTGGTTTGACAGCCCTACGAGGTCCCACAGCTTTCTATTCTTACATTTTCTCACTAGCTGCAAAACGTTCAAAACAGGCTCGGAGGCTAAGAAACTACTTCCAAAGGTTATCTTCTGATGAGCACTCACACCATGATTAACTTTCTATGTGTCCCCAAATATACCAAAAATTCATAGCAACTGACAGAATTGAAAAAGAGCGAACGGTTTGTGTTTAGTGGCTAGTTTTCCGGGGCCACTGGTCATAGTTCACCAGTTGTAAAAAGACAAAAGTAAGCTCGAGTGGCCCAGAAAACCATGTCCAAAACAACGTTCGATGGATGGACAAGAAACGAGACTCTTCCTACTAGTTCCCCTATATAAGGAGAATTCATCAGAGTCAACGGGACTGAGAACTAGAAAACCACTTTCGTACGGCGGTAAGTTTTCTGGAGCGACAAGAAGAAATTGGTCCAGTTTGACCTCGTCAAACTGTGACCAGAGGCCTACAAAATGGCTTCGCCAAACTATCTCGAAAAGTGATCTTTCCTATGCTGAATGTTCCATGCATTTTTCTAGTATAAATGCTAGAGGTTTGCGAAGACGGAACGTGATTTCTCTTTCCGGGTTTCAAATGGCGGTCTAAAACGAAAGCCAACTTTCAAACATTTCTTTGAGGCATTCTATCAAATAGTTCAACATCTTTTAACAGACCCATTTTTTTTTGCATACCTGCTATCATTGCAGTCTAGGAGGCCACATATCTTTAAGGTATTTTGTCAAACAGTTTGCATGCGTTGTGTATGCCTTCACATTTTGCATGCATGCCGATCTGGGCACCTGACAAGACATTTAAAGATATTATCTTCCCATGATGCTTTAATGGATGTCCATGCGTTGTTCTAAAGCTCCCATTTTGGCATAGGCTGGGAAGATATCATCAAAGGTTGTGGGGTGTGGCTTCAAACCTGCCAACCGTATTTTGCTTGGAAAAGTTCCAATGCAGTTTCAACAAAACCATTTTGTGCATATCCCGAAATCATTGCAATCCATGGAACCACATTTCTCCCATTCATTTAGTCGAACATGTCACATGCTTCCACATTTTACATATGCATCTACTAAGGAACTTGTGACTGCAACATCTGACAAGGTTCCTTTGTGTTTTTGACTTTGATGGGAGCCCACGTAGGCCTGGGCGCGAGCTGGAAGGGTGCTAGCAATGTGACAGGTCAAACAAACAATAATCCTCCTCCTTTTTGCTTGATCTTCCCACGCAGGTGTGGTGCAGCCTGGGAGGATGCCAAAAATAGTTGTGGAGTCTGGCTTTACATGCATTAAAACACATTTTCTTGAAAGCTTCCAAGGTCTCTTCAACAAACTCCTTTCATGTTGGTCCTTGTGGCCCCAAACCAACCACCCAGCACCCAAAACTATGCATTTCCAAAAGCCAGAAATAAAAATAAAACCCTAACTACGTTTTTTGGAATTTTTTCCTTCTTCCATTTTCCCTAAACCGCCCAACATTCACGGGCATTTTGATTTTATTATTATTTATTTTTTAATTTTTTTTCCTTTTAAATTTATTTATCTATTTTTTTGTTTGTTTTAATCTAAAAACGTCATAAAACCCTAAAACGAAGTAGATAAATAAATAAAATATAACTTAAAGTCAATCCACTACCAGAGGTAAAATTTTGACACAAAAGCGACTGATTGAAGTCAGCGATATGAGTTATAATAGTATTATAAACATTATTTTAATGATTTTACGACTTAATAGAGATAATAATTATTAATCCTATTAATGTCGACGACCCAACAAACTCGAAGAGCCGAGAACCAAAATTTTCCTTGAACCGGATAGTCATCCATGATGCTACAAGGTCCACAGTTGGGGTGTCGACAACGACCCAAAAGGTAAAAAAGAGAGGGAAGGTGCAAAACCTTCATTGCAACCTGGACACGGTCAACAACGGTCAACGAAATCACATGCACACCAGTCTCCCAGGCTTAGCAATAAAGTCGTCATGCCAGGGACTGGGGAACATCAAATGGGGCATTACATTTCAATACATTCACAAAGTTAGTTAGGGTGTTTTCTTAGGTCTCCTTGTTTGGAAATTGGTTGAACATTCATCTCTTGATCTCTACACACTTTACCAGTGAAGTCTGAGAGTAATTTTAAGAAGTTAAATCTATTTGAATGATTAGAGAAGGTGTAAGGAACTCCTTTATGTTCATAGGAAGTGGAAGTTTCAAGATTCATCAAGAAATGATCAAGATATTCATGTTTAAAGCCACTTGAGCTTGCCCTGCTGGTGAAACCTTGATTCTAGGGTTTAGAAGAGGTTTTCATTCGAATCTCGAATATTACCCAGCGAAAAAGCACAAAATTTGTAGATTTCTCTATATAGTGCATAATATCCTATTGTAAAAGGAATGAGTTGATTTCATCAAGAATTGATTGAGAATTTAATGACATTACTCTCCAAAAGCCATCCTCCATGTCTGTGCAGAGGTAGAGTTCAAGTTTACAATTAAATTCTTCAAAGTGAACATTCCAAATCCCATTCACAGGTTCCAGAAGGAATGAAAAAGGTACAAAAATGAATTTTTGTGTTTTATTTGAGTTTAAAATGTAAAAATGTGTGACAATAGTGAAGAATTAACACAATTTTCTTATTTTCCAGTCACACTAGACTTATAAAAGGTAATATTTCTTCGAAGGAATGATTGAACAATGGTGTGTGGATTTTTTTTGCATAAACAAAGCATGCCATAGTCTCAGATTGTTGAAAATGATCCTAATAAATTTTGTTTATGTAATGTATATGTGTTAAAAAATAATTCCAATGCAGAGTGCATGATGAGCTCAAAATTATGTAATAAGGAGTGTTAGCACTTCTTGAGAATATGAATGGTCCTAAATCATCTTGTTCAAATATTTTTAAGTTTGGAGAAGTTTAAAATACCATGGGTAGTTACAAAGGTGTTAGTCTCTCTCTTGAATCAAATCAAGAAGAAGGAAAGACATTTTGTTTTTATCAAGTAATGTGAATCTGTTTAAAGAATTTTTGAACTCATACAGGGTAATTTCAAGAGACAACTTTGTGAGGTAGAGCTTGAATAAGAGAGTAGAAGTTGTAAAGGTTATGGAAAAGTTAAAGAGGTCTAGAACTCATGTTTTTTGTTTTTTCAATGATTTGAAGACCAATAAAGAGAAGGTATTAAGCGAGTAAGTCCCTCATATGGTACATGAAAGAAAAGACAAGAGTAGAATGCTTGAAAAAAATTGAAATCAATGAGTTGATGGGGAAAACACAGTGAAGTTATGAATTTTTTTGAGATATGCAAAAGTACCTCAGTGTTGTGAGTAGTCTTGTGTAAAGTGCCGATGTATGTATCTCTAATTAAGGAAAAAATTTAGGATATCTTAAAGGTAAGTGAAAATTTTGTGAGCAACATGAATGCAATGGTACATAAGGAGCAGGGTATAGTCCTTACAAGAAAGAACTAGAAAAATATTACTTCAAGAAATCAAAGAGGAAGAAGAGGTAAGACATGAAGTCAGGAAAGGTAGACATGGGAGGAGTGAAGAGATTAATCACCTTGAGATAGAGAGCAAGTTTAGAGGTAAATTGAAAATTCAAGTTGTAGTTAAACGACATGCATAGACCAGAATATCTGATATAGAATTGAGCCAAAAAAATTATTAAATTGGTGCAAAGCATGCATAACACTTTTTGAGATAGGTTAAGAAATGAAAAGTGTATAGAGGCTAAGTGTAGATGAATTGAAGAAAGTAATGTGATTTAGAGCTAAATGTTGAGACCGCATTGAGAAGAGAATAGAGATCAAATTAGCAAAAAAGGCATAGATACGCTAATGGTTTTTGCAGTAGGTAGAGGTTCCCTTTTGGTGTGAAGAAGAAAAGGTACATGAATCATAGGTGTAAAATTACAAGAATAGTCTTGCAATTTAAGATGCATACATCAGTTTGACATATTGAAGTTTGACAAGATATTGTCTTTGAAATCATCCTTTTATGATAGAAAATTTTTACTGATTTGATAAGTAGAAGAGAGATCAATTGGGGAGAATAATTGAGAAGGAAAGTGTGCTAATCTAGAGGTCATTATCAGCTGTGTAAGACAGTAAAAAAAGTGTGACCAAAATTCATAACAAGTATAAGTTGTAGCTTAGCATATAGGGGGTTGTAGCCTCCTTATAAGTAGTAGCTTACAAGAGATCAAATATAGATGGTTCAATCGTATGGGGTTGAAGCTTCCTTTTGAGTTGAAGCTCACTAAAGGTCAGTTGTTGCTGAGCCAAATTTTAGAGTTACAACTCTAGGTTGAGTTGAAGCTTAACCATGAAATCAATGTAATAGATATAGGACAATTTTTTCCTAATCAAGATTATTGGTTTCAGTGGGTTTTTTCCCAGTTGGGTTTCCCACATTAAATTCTTTGTTTCTATGTTTTCTCTCTTGTTTTTTGCTTGTGTATGATTTCTTGTGTTCATCATAACAAGGTTAATGAAATGAAATGTCAGTAAAATTTTGATGAGACACTAATTCACCCCCCCTCTCAGTGTCCTAGTTTCCAGTATAAGAACATGTGATCATACCACTACATGATAAGAAGGCATATCCATATGTTGAGCCCTTAGGCGAATAGGAACTTAATATAATCTATGCTCATATAGTACACGGAAGTCATCCTTCAATGGGAAGACGCATAGTCTATAAGTGACACTACTAGTGTTGTTTGTGATAATTGTGCTCATGGAATGTATGAGATGGTCAGTCATGAAGTCAAAGGAAGAGTTACCAGAATGATTAGGTTGCACATGGTGAGGTGGTTAAGATATAATCAGGTACCAGGTATACTGGTGAAGGGAACCTTGATACATTCTTGCATGCCATGGAGATTCAGTGGCAAAATGAAGGGGATAAAAGAAATATGCTAGTCTATCCTTTGTGTGGGACAATGACGTGTTGGTGGGAAACACATAAATATGGCCTTTTGGAATGGTGAGAAGTGAGAATTGCCTTTTTTACTAGGTTTACTTAGAAAAATGTACGTACAAAAACATGTGAATTTCATGGGAAGTCTCCTACCTCACATCACGTCCGTGAGTGTGAGATATCATGGGTGTATGACAAGGAGGCCTTACCACCATCACTTTGGGTATATAAGTTATACTCCACATTGCATTGCTGCATGCATGCATGGTATGTACATGTTGAGTTAAAGAGAGAAACAACAAATTGGCAAGAGATGACTACATGTATGATCCAAAATTTTGATTATTTTTCTACTAAGACCCCAGTCCATGAAGCATTGTAGATCATGAAGCACATCACTTTGGGAGATAACATGAAGGATGAAGAGCTCATGCTGGAGCTATTTGGGGAACCTGATCTTGAGGCACACCTTTATCTCGAGGAGATAAAAGAAGAACAGATGGGATGTGCCTAGAAGGAAAAAGAAAAGGGAAAATTGGGTTATTACATGATAGCTGATGAAGAGGTGATAACTAGAGAACCACACTGAAGGTTGCACGTGGGTGCGAAATAATGCTCCATGCAGAATAGAATATGATGGAAACTTGAACTGATTATATGAGTAATCTTTCTCTTAGTCTTTGCATTGGCACCATTGGAAACTTGAATTCATTAGATAATTCCAAATATATATATCATAGGGGGATTGTGTCAAGGGAGAACAATGCTGCATCATCAAAATCATCATCATCAACTAACTCAACTTAAGGTTGATGACCCATATCTAATTAAACTATTACATATTAAATTTTCTTTACCTCCAAGGTCGATTAATTAAAAGCCAACTAGGAAGGTGCCATAGTTTAATTTACTTGGTTAATTGTTTTCTCTTCTTAATTAATATTCAAATCAAAGATAACTAACTTCATGCTTAAATAGTTTAGTTTCAGTATCCTAATAGTTTAAAGTCCTTTTCATTCATTCCCACAACATACTAGGGACAAAAGGAGACTTTACACCCCAAGGCAATTTAAATGGCCACATTCACCCATCTACACATACCCTTAAGGATTTTAAATTAAACATTTAACATACATTTCTACCTAAAAAAATTAGGGTGAATCCTCCACTCTTAGATCAAATAAATCTTGGCCACTAGATCCTAGGGTTCCAAACTAGCCCTAAATTTCCTTATGAATTTCTATTAAAACCTTTTCTTTATTCTATTCTCCTCATTTGGTCTATTTTCTTTTGTTAAATTTGCGGGTTGGAGAGGAGGAAGCCATAGGAGTAAGAGAGGAAGAACTATGGAGGATTCTACAAGGGGATCAAGATTAGATTGGTTTAGTTGAGTTTTATTAATATAATCTATTTCATTCAAGGATTGGGAGGGATTTCCTTTACCAATCTGGTTTTTTCCACACTAAGTGTATTTGGGTTTTCAAATTTGGGGCAAACCCTACCCCTATTGTTATAAATGAAAGGAATGTTTTTAATTCACCATTTGTATGTTTTTATTGCTCAAAACCATGGGATTACTCATTGTTTTCTTGCTAGTGATTATAGGTTAAATTTACAACTTAGAAATTGGTATAAACTAGTTAAAATTTGTGCAAAGGTGTGGATCTGAGGAGTTCTGTCGTAAGTGACAGAACCGCTACCCAGAGAAGACCGGCAGTCCTGAGACCACTGCCTTAGCCTGAGTGGAGGTTACGGGACCACCACTCTGCACAGGGTGGCGGTCCTATTTTTTAGAAACAGAACCTAAAATATGAGATTTTCACAAAACTAAATTTTACTACAAAGTTCTAAAATACATTCTGAACTTGATTTTATGCTCCTAAAGTTTCCAGTTTTGGAATTTCATTTCATTAGTTCATTTCTTGGTTAAAAATTACTCATTTTAAGTATTTTGAAAACCAATAGTAACAATAATAACTACAAGATCTATTCCATTTTGTTCAACTAATTTTCTTTGAATTCTAAGAGCAAAATTAAAGGATTTATATCTAATTCCACATTGTTATTTTTCTAATACAAAATGCAACAACTCCCTATTTCAAACTTTTTGTCCCTTTCATTTTTACTACAACTCAAATATCTAAAATAACTACAACAACTTTCTTTTACATTCAAGTTTACTATGTATGCATTTTAACATCTTACAACTTCTATATTTCCTTATTATCCTCATTCACAATAAAAACAAATTCACAATGAAAGTAAACTTAGTTTTTCCATTGTGTATAACCCATTTCTTTCAAAACAAAGAACTTCATTTCACACAACAACCAAACTCCAAATAAAGGGAATTACTTTCTTTTCTATTTCACAATACAAACTTTTACAACATAAATTTTTCTTTTCTTTTTCAATATATAATACAACTTTCAAAACCAACAATGTAATGCAAATTTCCTTCAAAAGTTCAATACAATTTTCCTCCAGTTAAAGTGGTAAATCATACAAGGACTAAAGCTAATAATAGAATACAATATTACAAGTTCTTCCACTCTAAGTGGGAATAAGACAAAGGAAATTTTATTACAAGAAGGGTCTTCAACAAAACTCCAAGCTTCACAAGTCCAATAAGATAAATCCTCCAATATTTGTTTGATTCACAACAAAATGGGGGGGAGAGGAAACACTCTCCACCCAACCAAGATATCCAATGAAGAGGAGAAGCCATCCTCTCAATTGGCCCCCGAGCCCCAACCAAATTACAATGGGAGATGATTCCAACTACACGGAAATAACAAGCTTCCACAACAAAAACAAATATTTCACAACCATTCCAACCACATTTCAATCATCAACAATCAACAAGTAATTAAAGGAGAACAAACTAAACAACAAGTAAAACAAGGCGTAAAATGAAATCCAAAAGGAGCAAGGACCTATGGGGAGGCCACTTATGCCTCCCAATGGGAATGGGATTTCCCACCTTAAAAGCCTCTAATGCATATCTCAAATCCCATACATAATCTTATGCCTCCCTCAAGTACCCCCTTATACCTCCCCCATACTCTTATGCCTCCCTCAATCACTTATGTCTCCCTCATAAAAGAAACAAGAAAGAAATGCAAGCATTCCTTGTACAAGGTGGGACACCCCAACCTAAAATCCATCCAACAAAAAGGTAAAATCTTATGCCTCCCTACATGAAATCTTCCCATATTCTCCTCCTACTCCAAACTTAGGCAAGCTACCCACACCTAACAAGTATTTCAAGGAAAACAATACTCAACACAATCATATAAACACAAAATAAAACATAGCATAAGCAAGGTAAAGCTCCTACCTTTACATAGTACCGCTTGTTCCAAGAGTAAAAATCCAAGCTCCTGAAAACCAAGCAAGCATTCACAAGCTTCAAATAATCCACAAGCACTCCCGAACAATCCTCTAACTCTCTTCGAAAATGCAAGAGCACAAACTAATGAAGTAACCCGCAAACAAGCAAAAGATAACTTCAATAAATAGAAAAGGGTGAGAGGAGGATGATGTGGCTCCAAGTAGGGATGCCACCTCAATTCCTCTCCACTCAATATCACCTTAAAGTTAAACCTCATATTCCAAAGAACAATTAATAAGTGGTTGAATAAATGACATATTGACTTACACACCACAAACTAAGACCACACCCCCCCCTAAAGAAAAAAATTATTTTCAAGAAAAGAAAGTGCAATAAGACATTTCACCTTCTCTTATCTTCCCAAAACACCTAATGGGGTCTAAATTTTGACCCCACGCAACCCATAGGTAGGGTTGGCATAGCAATTTAAGAGGTGTGGGACAAGTTTGACTTGTCCCACAAGCTTCCAAAATTCGCCCTCTAAGGCCAAATTTCGAATTTCCATGGAGGGGGTAGAGTGTACAAACACTTAAGATCCCCAAGAACTCAACTTACAATACCAAATACAAGAGAAAAATCAAGTATAATAAATGAAATCCTTTTGGTCCACATCTTTAATTAGTTTTAGGACAAGTTTAAATTAGCGTAATTAAGACACTACATACTCATTAATAATAAAAGAGGTAAAACATACATCAAAATATAAATAATTAAAACAAGTAAATTACATCACTAAAAGAAACACATACTAAGATTTAAAAAGAGGGAAATTAAAATTAAAATACAACACATGACCCCCTTGGTTAAAATTTTTCCCCCTAACCAAATAATTCTAACACACACACAATTACATGGTGCCATGGTGACCGTTGTTGAATTCATCTAGAATTCCAATATAGTTGGTCTCCAATCCCCCCGATGTTTGTTGTGAATAATTTTTACCTACAAAACACATAAATAACTCATTTGGCATTGGTGGCAGGCATTAAAAAATATTTATGATAAAAATATACAATATAATTCTAAAATCATTCATATATGCGAATCAAATATCATCTAGGAAAATACGACATCATTTACAATTTATAGCAACATTTAATATTCCACATTTTCATCCATTGTCAAAATGATCACAAAATTCATCCAATTATCAAAGGTCTACTCAATATGATGAAATATATCACATGTCAGAAATATATGTATAAATAACCATGTCAACAGTATATCAGCATCAATATAAAATGTCTCTAATGGTCCACATGCATCATATATGAATCGAATCAACAACAGTCTAGTATTTCTAACATCTAACATCATATTAAATCAAAAAGCCATAATCATATCCATAAGTGTAGTTGAAAGTATCAAAATCAATAATAAAAAAGGTGTCAAAGGGAAGTGGGCACTACATATTCATTTGAGTTAAAACCAACCTTGATTGTACCATATATCTTCTATGATACAAGTCTCCAAATATTTATCACCATTAATGGATGAAACAAGTGTATTTTACTACTATGACACATTTGTAGTCAGGGTTACTAGTGATAAGGGATTTCTTACACCACACAACTTATTGTTAGATTTAGATCTCACTAAAGGAAGACCTTAAGAATAACTATTAACCACGAAGCAATGGTAGATTCTTATATTCATGTAAGGAAAGGGATCAAAAAATCAAAAACATAGCTACTACACTCTAATTATAGTCCACATCAAGTCTTCACAAGAATTCTTCTAATAACTCTAAGATCCAAGTAATCGACCTATCTAATCTTTCAAACTCTACTCTAAGCTTATACAAAACCAAACGTGATAAATTTAGAAATCACACAAATGTCTATATGATAAGCCTTCAATGAGCTCCCAAAGAGATAATTTTCCTCAAAATAAGGTATCTCCCTCTTAAAAAATTATGGGTACTCTGATGGGAGAATAAAGATACAAATGTGAATAAATATTTCCTAAAGGATATTCCCTCAAGTTTCCATGATTTATTGTTTATTTCTCAAGAATGGTCCCCTTTATCAAATTAGGCTTCAAACCAAATGGTTACATTGTTCCTTCTACAACTTGTTAACAACATGCAGTCCTTTGGCCTAACTACCTGAAAGATTTGAAGATTTACAATTGTATATGCTATGTTTGGAGTCTTGCAAGTGCCTCAAATCTCTTCCACAAAGGATCAGACAAATTTTACAATTGATGGTGTCCCTAATTTGGTGCTTCAGTCTACCAAAAATATCATATGGATTCATAAGCCTCATTCAGGCCTATGTGGAACATCTCATAATAGTCAACTGTGTTGGTTTGCTAGAGCTCCCAGAAGATTTAACAAATGCACTAATTTGTTTAAACGGTTCATATTCCAAGTGTGTGCTTCAACTTTTTAAATTGTTGTTAGATAGGGGTGGCTAGCTTGTTAGGATGCAGGTTTTAGAGGATGGATTGGGTCCAACTGAAGAAGCATTTTCATTTGGTTACACTCATCCGCCAAATTTTACACTTTTCCCAAGAATATTTCATGCATTTTTTAAGCTCCTTAAGTGGTCTCATGACCACATTGGCACGTGGAGATGGGAGGGATGTTACATGATGAAATCAATATAGTCCATGAGAATATATCTCACTGAGCATTTATGTACTCATATTTTATATAGAGGTCCACATTTTCCATATGATTCTTTGAGCCATTTGTCAAATGGTTCGCAAACTGCATATAATTCCTTAAAAGAATAATAATAAAGGGTTAGGTTAATAGGCCTATAAATATATGTACCTATCAACCATTTACAAATGTTTTTAAGTGTTGATTCACATCCACATTATATTAGAAGTAAGTTAATAAGACTTGAAGAGTACATTTATTTATAGTAGAGATGTCTTGGGGTAAATGTATAGACCATTGATTTGTATAGATAGATTATTTTGGTATCTTGTTTTAGTTATGTTATTATCTTGTCTATTTTAGAAAGTGTCATAATAATTCTTATATTGTGTTCAATTGTATTTGAAAAATGTTTTTTTGATACAAATTGTTGAATTGTTTTTCTTATAAATAGAATGATGTATGTCGACAGAAGGTGTTTCTCTATACATATTTGTTGTATTGAACATTTCTTTATGCAATAATGTTGTTTTTCTACTAAGTTTGACAATATTGTGTTACAATTTTTACCTATAATATTTTAATAGTTTTTCCAACTTTTATTATTGTGTAAACATCATTTTTGTATCATCTAGAAAGAGTAAATTATAATTTTATTTAGTTTTATTCATTTTATTTTTTGTTTTGTTTTATAATATCTTGTTTTGAATATTACATTTACTTCACCATCTAAATATGTTTTTTAAAGAGTAAATTTAATAGCCAATCAAATTACATCAATGTGTTAGTTTCACCAAATATTAGAAAATGAAATTATTCATAAACTCTATGATTCGCTATGATATTATAGAATTTTTTAGAGGTTCATTCTTTAAATGATCCCTTCCACCTATTACCCGCTAATAATTTATTATGGTTGTAGTATATTAATGTTGGACAGTGGACATAATGCCCATAAATTATAATTTAATATTAAAAGTTTTTGTGTAAGGTTAGTAATATGGTAAATTCATTGGTTCAATAAACATGCCTTAGACGAAATAAATGCAATGGTTTTTCTTGGTGAGTTTTTTTATCCATTAATTGAATAATCTATGTATATGGTATGATTCTTTTTATGGTATGATTCTTTAATGTTCAAAGAGATGCTTAGCTGGTGACATTTTTTAGACATTAAGCGTAAATTGTCACAATGATCCTTAACAAGTCCATACATCATCCAGTCATCTAAATAAACCTGCAAGAAGTTGTGAATAAAATATTTGAACACTTGGACAATTATGCGCAAAAATACAACAGCCATGTTTTTCAAACCAAAAGGCATCACAGTATAGGAAAAACCTCCCCATTCAGTGGTAAAAGTAGTCTTTTCCTAATCCTCTTATGCAATCCTAACCTAATGATTTTAGGAGAATTCATCTATAAAGGAATAGATCTCGTGCCCTGCAACACCTTCTAATATTTCCTCTATAAATGGCGTAGGAAAAGGATCAGTCACTCATGCAGTATTCAACTCCCTGTAGTCCACACAGATCATAATCTGACCATCTTTCTTTATACTGATCACCATTAGGCTAACCCATTCTGATTCATTTAGGGGCTTGATGATTCTAGATTTCAACATTTTGTCAATTTCTTCTTTGACCTTTTCACAAATTGGGGTTCATTCTATAGGGTCTCTTCATGACTGGGTGTGCACCTTCCTTAATTTTTATCGTCATTTCTCCAAATGATTCATGCACGCCTTTGAGTTCATGGTATCCCCTAGGAAATAAGTCATGATAATCTCGTAGTAACTCAATGATTTTGGCCACTTCAGATTCAGACCAATAATCCCTAATAAATTCAATGGTTGTTCTTGGTGAGTTTTTGTATCCGTTAATTGAATAATCTATGTATATGGCATGATTCTTTTAGGTGCCTACATTATTTTGTAAATATCAATTATTAAGGGTCAATTTTAGATCTTTTGCTTTACTTGAATGACTTATAAGATGTACAATTTTCTTTTAAAAATGAGAGACAAATAAAAAAATCTAAACTATTCAAATCCTAATATTGTGAGAAACAATCCTTTTTGACCCTAATATTTAAGTTGATGTGTTTCCAAAAAAAATATCTATTTTTGATGCTTAACTCAAATGTTCTATAAATAATCATTTCGTAACATTAATCATGCATTTTTTAAAAATGTAATATATTATATTTTTACACATTAGATTGAGGGTGTTCATTGCCACCATATCTAAATACTATTATAAAATACTTCTTGATGTAAATAAAAATTATTATTAATAGTTTGAAAAATATAATTAATAGGTTTTTTCATGTTTTTTATTTCCTTGTCTCACTACGTAAATTGTGTGTCCTTAGCCTTTCTTGCATTCATCCCTCAGTCTTATCATAGTGACTTCTAGATTTTTCCCACTACTAAGGTGGTGTAGCACCTATAAATGGCCAGCTCATCCCCTAGTGTAATGACTATTGCTACTGGCGATAATGGCTCCCAAGTGCACGAGGAAGTTTGTCCTAAAATTTTACGACAAGGTATGGACTTTGAGCCCTCTCTTGATGTTGTTATTTCTGAGGAGTTTTTAGATCTTGTGGTAAAGTGGTATCAAAACTATTGTCTTATTGCCTATTTTTGTGGCCACATCCCATTTGAAACTTGCTTGCAGAACAGGATGAAAAACCATTGGGATTCTATTGGTATCCATGTATTTGGGGTCCATAACCTCACTAAGGGTTTTTACCTATTTACCTTTCGCGAGCCCTTCCAATTCCAAGCCCTTCTGCTTAAGGTAACTTACTGGTATTTAGGAAACACCCTACTCATGTTATCCCAATGGACCCCTAGACTTCAGTCCCAATAGCCAAGTTTTGCTTGAAAATCCAGTCTGGATTGATCTCCTCGACCTCCTTGTGCACCTTTGGTCTTTTCTACCAGAGCTTGTCAAGCCCATTAGCAGGGTGATATGCCATGAACAGAGATGTTTTTTATTTTCCTGTCTGAACAAGCATGTGTGTGTCGAAGTGGACCTGGCAAAATATTTGTAGGACCATCTGAATATTCAAAGTGGGTCCATGTGAATCTCTCAAAAGTTTGTTTACTTTAACCTTCCCAATACGTGTTTTTGCTGCCAAGCCCCAGACCATGGCATTCAAGATTGTCCCCTTTTGGCACATTCTAAGCCTGCTTCTGCATAACCCTTAGAGCCAAATACTAAGGTTAGTCCCTAGGATGATGGCTGGAAGGTGGTTGGTTCCAAGAAGAATTCGAGGATGAGAGCTTCTTTTGAAGCTTCACCTCCGTCCTCTTCCTCCCCACCACTATCCAGGAATGAGCCATCAGTGGTATAACCTAGCCCTTTGGTTTCCATTCCTTCCACAACCTCATAAAGCCAAGTTATTTTGACTAATTCAGAGAATATTGGGAATGTTGCATCAACCTCCCTTCCATTGTGAAGTTCGCGCAACCCTCCTTAGGAGGTTACACGTGGCACACGGGGAGTACATGGGGCCAAACGTTATTCCATTCAAGTCAAGTAAAATGATTCAGACCAGCTTCTTCTTGCCAACAACTTCGTCTTTCTCAGCTCCGAGGATGGAATTCTAAAATGGGCAAGGGGCATTTCATATGTCTGATTTTTCATGAATTTTATGTGTTGGAATGTTCGGGGTCTGACAGATCCCTCATGGAAATTCTCTATTTTTTTTGGCTTGCCATTTAATTAGCAATTTAGATGTTATTTTCTTACAGAAAATCAAGATTTCTAGTTTTTTGCTCCATACTACTCTGACGTGTATTGCCCCTAATTTTGTGCACTTCCATACTCAGCATATTGATGGCATGGGTGGAGCTAGCATTTCCATTATGCCAAAATTTTCAGCATTAATTGTTTTCTTAGGCTAAGACCCAAATAGAAGGGTGGTTTGGGTGATTATGCATATTAATGATATTTATTTGGGTATTCTCAATTTTTATGCACCTAATGAAGGCCCTGATAGAACTTTACTATGGAAATGGTTAGGTGATAACTTACTCATCGCTTATTAGTTGGTTTGTGATGACTTTAATATGGTGGAGCACCCGGATGATAAATGTGGCGCACTCCCGATGCGTTGGTGTCTTAGGGAACGTGTAGCTTGGTATTATTTTTAAATTCATTGGGGCCTTTTTGATATGTTACTCAACTGACGACAGGAATTTATGGACCAAACTTGGTTTACTTAGACCAATCTCTGAGAAGGATATGATCGGGTATTAAAATTCCTTGATCGTGCTCTTCTTTCACAGCAGTCCTTTAATTTTGAAACGCATGGCTTCGTCATTATCAAGGTTTTTCTGAAAGTTATTTTGTCAGATCACCATTTGTGTACAAGTACTCTTTTTCCTAAGTTAGATTGAAAGCAAGAACTACCACCTAAAATAGTTCCCTAACCTAGCTAGAAACAAGAAAAGAGTACCATCAAGATGAAGAAATGAACAAGGCCTACACTAGCATCATAACTTTGGAATAGTGAAATCAAAAATAATGCAAGTCAAGAATGTTATTCTTCTAAATTGCCTAATTAAATCAAATGGACCTATGTAGTCTGTCATCACCAATCCGGCACTATGATAATTCTTCACCGGGAACTCCTCGTGCTATGATTATTTACTAATGCACAGCCTTTAGTTTGGTGGATATAATCTGGAAACAAAACAACAACCGAACACAAGAATACCATTGACTATGATAAGACGAAATGATGACAAATCTGAAATATCAAAGTAAATTATAATATTAACATGAAATTGTTACAATCTCACCCATGAGGCACTTCAACAAGACTATGGGGGAAACTTTACAATTACGCCTCTTGATGGCTTCTTCAACACACCTTTAACTGATGGCTTCCTCTGCACACTTCCTACAATATTTCTCACTACTTCTTTATATCCTAAATGAGGGGGGTGGCCTCTCTATTTATAGAACTTCCATGCTTATCCATCCTATCTCTAAGATAGGATAAGAAATCCACTCTAACAAATCATATTCCATACCTTAACTCTTATCTGTACATGTAAGCTTATCTCTTAAGATAAGATAAACCTTATCATTTTACATGGGTTCCACATTTTTAGACTTTTTACAAATAAAATACACAAAATATTTATGACCTCACTCCTTGTCCTTATTACCAATATAATATTTCTAATTCCTAATCATGTAGACCCTACTTCTCTAATTACCCAAACTTTGACATTTTAACATTACCGGACCACTTACGACAAATATTTACTTTTTACAACATTCCTATTGTACTTTGACTGTTACCGTACTCCACATTATTGGCGACACCGTACTGACGGCGCCGTTATCTTCTATCAGACGCTACTACTAATTATACTTAACAACATCCTATTCCTAATACATACATTAATGAAATAGAAATTATGGAGGAAAATTTTAGTGTCGACATCTTCCCCCTTCCTAGCTTCTACTCCGTCCTCGGAGTAGACTATTCTGGTGCTTGGAAAATCTTCAACTTGTCGTGGTTGACCCATTTCGTAATGGGAGTGCCATCCAATTCCTCCAGTCGGTACGTACCATTTTCATGCACAGCTGCTATTTTGTAGGGCCCCATCCATTTTGGAAGAAATTTTCTCTGTCTTCTTTTTTTGTATCTGGAATCATATACTAGGACCAAGTCATTCACATGAAATGGAGACCATCGGATCTTTTGATCAAAGTATTCCTTCTGCTTCATTTTCTTCTTATGGCTTGTATCCTTTGCTATTTCCCTCATTTCCTCTAGCAAATGAAGATGTACCAACCTTTCTTTTACTGAATCACTTTCATCCATCCTTTCATTTTTCATAACTCTCACAGTGGGAATATCAAACTCAATAGGAAGAACTGGATCAATGCCATAGGCCAACTGAAATGGGGAGTATCCTTGTTGCTGACTTTGATGTTGCCCTATATGCCCACAATGCTGCATGAATCCTTTTATCCCATTTATGTACCTGCAAGGCTGCATCTTTTGCTAGAATTTGACACAGCACAAAATTTGTTCGTTCCACCTGTCCATTTGTGCTTGGCTTGTATGTTGTTGCCTTCCTGTGCTTAATAGAAAACTTATTGACTAGGGCTTCTACCACCTCATTAATGAAGTGGCTTCCTTGATCTGTTACAATTTCTAATGGACAACCAAATCTGGTGACAATGCGTTCATATATGAACCTTGCCACTTCATCCATGGAAGCTGTTTTCAATGGCCTAGCTTCAACCCACTTGGTTAAATAATCTGTGGCAACTACAATATACTTATTTTGGCGTGATGTAGTTGGAAGTGGACCTACAATGTCTATTCCCCACTTTTCAAAGGGACCAAGTGGAAGAATAGGACATAATGGAGCTGATGAAGTCTTACGGTTACCATGTGTTTGACAAATATCACATGTCTTACAATAATTATAACAATCTTTAAAAAGAGTGGGCCAGTGATAACCTGCATCCAAGATCCTTCTTGCTGTAAGTTGTCCAGAGAAGTGCCCTCCACATGTACCATTGTGGAATTCTTCTAGCAGCTCCTTTCCTTGATCACGTCCAACTGCCCTCTTGTACTGTCCATCAGGTCCTATTCGAAATAATGCTCCATGCAGAATAGAATATGGACGACTGGCTTGAGTAATCTTTCTCTTAGTCTTTGCATTGGCACCATCAGGAAACTTGAATTCATTCAGATAATTCCAAATATCTATGTATTCACTAGGGATTGTGTCAAGGGAGAACAATGCTGCATCGGGAAAATCATCATCATCACAAGATGATCCTAAACCATCATAGGCTCGAGAGAGTGCATCTGCATTGACATGCTTCTTTCCTGGCCTATCTATAATATCAAATTCAAATTCTTGTAGCAAAATTATCCATCTTGCTATCCTCCCTGATGGGTTAGGCTTATTGACAATATATTTCAGAGCCTGATGATCTGTTACAACTATAAATTTCTGCCCTAGCAAGTAATTTCTAAACTTCTTTACAGCAAAAATGATAGCCAGAGCCTCTTTTTCAGTTACAGTATAGTTTACCTCAGCACTGCTCATTTGTCTGCTCCCAAAGTAAATTGGATGTTCATTCCCATTTTCATCCTTTTGGCTCAAAGTACTTCCTAGTGCTGCATCTGAGGCATCAGTGTACACAATGAATGGCTTGCTCCAATCTGGATTCTTCAAAATAGGTGAAGACACCAGGGCTTCCTTCAGTTGTCCAAAAGCTTCATGCGCCTTATTTCCTGGTTCATAAGTAACATCCTTCTTCAAGAACTGGGTTAGTGGCTGTGCAATCTTTGAGAAATTCTTGATGAACCTTCTATAGTAACCCACATGGCCTAAAAATGATCTCAACTTACTTCTATTCATAGGAAATGGTAAATCTTTGATTTTTGAAACTTTATCAGGATCAGTACCAATACCATCTCTGGATACAACATGCCCTAACAAAACGCCTTTAGAACATCCAAAGACACACTTTGTAGGGTTTAGTGAGGCTTGTGCTTCATCTAACCTTTGAAATGTTGTCTCCATCTGGTGCAGGTGGTCCAACTTGCTCCCATAGATGCAAAAATCATCCAGAAATACTCTGATGAAGGTCCCAATGTAGGGTTCGAACACCCTATTCATCAAACGCTGGAATGTTGCTGGAGCATTACACAACCCAAAAGGCATAACTCTATAAGCAAACGTTCCCCAAGGAGTGGTGAACGTGGTCTTCAGCTGATCTTTCTCTGCTATACGAACTTGGTTGTAGCCGCTATATCCATCAGCAAAACTATAGCACTCCTGGCCAGCTACTTCGTCCAAGATCTGATCTGAAAATGGAAGAGGGTAATGATCCTTCTTTGTTGCCTTATTGAGCTTCCTGTAATCAACACAAATGCGTAGCTTCCCATTCTTTTTTATTGAGATCACAATGGGAGAAACCCATTCTGAATTCTCCACAGCAAATATGAATCCTGCATCAAGCAACTTATCTATTTCTTCTTTTACAGTCTTGGAAAAATTAGGATTCATTCTATATGGCATTTGCTTTATGGGCTTAGCACCATCTACCAGCTCAATACAATGTTCTACCCAACTTACTTGACGGAGTTCCTTGTAATCAAAAGTGAATAGGTGTATGTACCTTCGAAAGAGCTGGAGGTAGGATTCCTTCTCACTCTCCATCACAGCATCACCAATCTTTATTTGTTGGAGACGATCATCAACTTCTTCTTCAGATAATTTTATGGGGTCATGAGTTGGTGTGACTGGAAGGATATCCATGACTGAAACATCCACCTCACTTTCTTCATCTTCAGTGTCCACTTCACTGGTACTAGAGTAATCAGAGGATGTCCAATCATCAGTTTCATCACTTGAATCCACAGGTTCTGCTTTATGATGTCGAGGGATCACGTTTATCTTCACCCTCTCTCTACCACGTCCAAGTGTCATGAAACCTTCATTCCAGTAGTTTCTTGCATGAACTCTCCTTAGCCATGGTCTTCCCAGCAGCATTGGGTACGCAACAGTACCATTTTTCATCACCTGAAAGTCTACCACACATACAACACCCATAACAGATATTGCCACATTTGAAACTACACCTTCTGGTTTAGTTTTTCCTTATTTAATGACCTTAACATAAGTGTTGAAGGGCGATCAATTTTTAAACCCAACATATTCATTACAGACTCGGTCATTACATTAACTGCAGCACCTCCATCAACTAAGACATCATGAATTGAAATACCATTACATAATACCTCAGCTTGTGGAGCATAGGGATCTGCCTCTGCCTCCAAAACAGGGACCTCAACCTCCTTCCTTCTTCGAGCATTGAGTCCACCTCGCAACTCCCGCCTCTTCTCAGAAGACATAGCCAAGAGTTGACCATATGTAATATTTGCAGGCCTTTTGGACAGATCTTCCAAGATGGAGTATGGTCCTTGCCCCTGTGAAATCAGAAAATCCTGCACACCCAACTTTCTTCTCCTATGTTTCTTACTAGTTTCTCCTTTCATCTTCTTAGGATCAGTTCCATCTTGATTATCTTTTTCTTTCTTTCTTTTTGTTACAAACACATCTACTTCATTATTTCTACTCTTATCTACTACATCAAGAGAATTCACAGGTGCTTTTCCTTTATCATTATCTCTTGTACCAGATGTAGAAGCTCTATCTGGACAATTATACTTATAATGACCCTTTTTATAACAACCATAACAAACAACTTCAGAAATATTTCTTTTTGGACCTCTATCTCCTCCCTGAGAACTAAATTCCTTTCCTTGAAGAAGATTAATAGTTAACTGGCCCATCTTCCTAAGCAGATCTTCATACTCAGTAGATGTACTAGGAGAAATATTTGTGCTCACCGGGAGTGGTTGTGGATTCTGGACCAAAGGTGCTGGTGTAGGCTCTACTTTAACAACAATTTCTTTGGGCTCCTCTTCCATGCTTTCTTCTTGCCTTCTTGCAATCTCCTTTGCTTGTTCAATGGTAGCTGGGCGGTCATACTTCACTCGTTGTCTGATCTCTGGCTTCATCCCAAGAATGAAGTGCTTACAGAGGAGATTATCCACGCCATTCATCAACCCATCCGCTAAGTCCTTCCTTCCGGATCTGGGCATCGAGCTTCCTCCTTAGCTCTAGAACACGAGCATGATAATCCCTTATCTTCTCCTTCTCTCCTTGGGATAGCTTTGTGATCTCGATCATGAGATCTGCATATTTCTGTTGTTCACCAAATTCTTCAAGAAAACTTTCAGTTAATAAATCCCATGAATTTTTCACATTATCACCTAGTGTTTCAAACCACCTAAGTGCTGAACCATCCAAAAAGGTAGGAAAAAATTCAGTCCATTGTTCCCTTCTTATAAGGCCATTACAAATACAAGATCGCTTAAACTCTTGAATGAAAGAAGAAGCATCTTCATTAGATTGAGCTGAAAAAACAGGAATCTTTCCCATTTTCAAAAGTAACCACCGTGAAATACCAACCCACAAGTACAATCAACAAGACTTATGTGCACAAATAATTGGAATTACTATAGAAATGACCACGGTAAACTATGGTAAAACTTGACTTACTACGGTAAAAACTGATTTTACTGTGGTAAACACTATTCACGGTAAAAAGTGAAGTTACTGCGGTAAATACTATTCACGGTAAAAAGTGACTTTACTGTGATAAATACTATTCACAGCAAAAATGACTTTATCATGGTAACTACTATTCACGGTAAAAATGACTTTACCATGGTAACTACTATGCACAGTAAAAACAAGGTTACCCTCCAATTGATTTTTGACTAAGTGGGAATATCTCTCCAGAAAATCCACCAACGAGGAATGGTCCCGGCAACGGAACCAAAATGTCATCACCAATCCGGCACTATGATAATTCTTCACCGGGAACTCCTCGTGCTATGATTATTTACTAATGCACAGCCTTTAGTTTGGTGGATGTAATCTGGAAACAAAACAACAACCGAACACAAGAATACCATTGACTATGATAAGACGGAATGATGACAAATCTGAAATATCAAAGTAAATTATAATATTAACATGAAATTGTTACAATCTCACCCATGAGGTACTTCAACAAGACTATGGGAGAAACTTTACAATTACACCTCTTGATGGCTTCTTCAACACACCTTTAACTGATGGCTTCCTTTGCACACTTCCTACAATATTTCTCACTACTTCTTTCTATGCTAAATGAGGGGGGTGGCCTCTCTATTTATAGAACTTCCAGGCTTATCCATCCTATCTCTAAGATAGGATAAGAAATCCACTCTGACGAATCATATTCCATACCTTAACTCTTATCTGTACATGTAAGCTTATCTCTTAAGATAAGATAAACCTTATCATTTTACATGGGTTCCACATTTTTAGACTTTTTACAAATAAAATACACAAAATATTTATGACCTCACTCCTTGTCCTTATTACCAATATAATATTTCTAATTCCTAATCATGTAGACCCTACTTCTCTAATTACCCAAACTTTGACATTTTAACATTACCGGACAACTTACGACAAATATTTACTTTTTACAACATTCCTATTGTACTATTGTTTCGCACGGAATGTTTCAGCTCTGCAGAATAGACTTGCTTCTATCCTATCATTCCTTTGAGAAACAGATAAGGGTTAGGGCTAGGAGGAATACCTATTGAATGTTGAGATGGTGTGCGCGTACCGTAGAGAAAGATCAGATCGACTGCAAAGAACTCCTTTTTGTCTTGGAAGGACTACCTGCAAGTAAGAATACAAGACCACCAGATTTTAATTAGACAACAAATGAGGGATCTGCCTTAGGCCCAGGAAATATAAAAACTTCCTTTCGAAGGTGGTCAGTTCCCCTTTTAATACGATTTAACACAAATGATAATATAGAAAGCTATTGCAAAATCACGATTTAGGTATCTCGTTACAAAGCAATAGAAACTAAACTATCAATAATAAAGCGTCACGTTGTTTGTTCGGTTACTGGTCGTTGATATGTTCAGGTTGAGTTATAGGGATAAACCGGGCTGGATTTGGGGTTGTTAGGTGGCAAATAGGCAAGCAAAAGGTTTTGGGGTATAAGTCACAGTGACCGACGGCGGTCACTAGATAACCGACCGCGGTTAGCGAACCGCTGCCGGTAGGGGATAAACGATACCGGTAGGGTCAGCAATCTAAGTGCTTCTGGATAGAGGTTGGTTGCAAGGTGATTGTGGGGTTATTAAGATTGGGGGATGGCTGAGGGGAATGATGGGAGGATAGGGAAGACTCAGAGTGTGGTAAAATGGCCTTCTGGGCAATATCAGGGTGTATGGATGAAGGTTAAGTGCAGTATGTCGCTGGTAGTAGATCTAGGAATAAACTTATGACGGCTGTGATTCAAAAAGTCTAAGAAATGTTAACAAAGAGACATACAAGGTTCTACTTACTGTTTATTGACGAGAATGCAGGTCCAAGAACTGTGGTGATGAAGGTAGAACTCAAATAGGACGTCCTGACGATCAGAAGATGAGATGTCTTCCCTCACGATGATCAGCTGAGTGTCACAGGGCTCTAGTTGTGCAGTTGCAATCTTGGGCTTGATGTCCTTCTGTGCAAACTCTTCCTGTTTCTTCACTTGTCTCTGCTTCGGCCCAGCAAAATCTTGATTCTCTCGATGATTTCTCCTTCTCCTGATCAAATGAAAATCCGATCCTTGTTTTTGGTTGGAAGTGGTCATTTACGGGGAACCGATGGCGGTTACGCAACCGACGGCGGTCGAGTAGGAACCGGTATCGGTCCGGTCAAAGCGGGCTATTTTTGGTAAAATAGCCAGGTTTCCCTCCTTTTCTTCCGAGGGATTGGTAGCGGGCTTGGTCAAGTCATTATGAAGTTGGTTTTAGGTGCGGATGAGGAGTAATTAGTCATAGGTGTGGAATTGGACCAAGTTATAGGTCTTAATTAGGTTAGTTTAGGGTTAAGACTAGGTCATGATGAGGTGGCGACATGAGGTGGCAGGTATGGTGATGTGGATTTATTAATTATAAGGTAATTAATAAATAATTGTGTAAGGTTTAGGTGGTGAGGTTAGGTTGCGAAATGCGATGCGGGTCACAAGGGGTCGTAAGACACAAATTTGGTGTCTACATTAGCCCCTTATTGTCGTGTAGTTTGTTTTGTAAAGCTGCACGGACAATAATAAGAAGTGGTTACTCCTGTTAAGGGTATAGGTAATCCCCCTCAAATCTATCACAGATTGAGGTAGCGTGAAATCAGGGATAGGGTTGATAAAGGGTAAATGTGTTGAGATGAGGGTGAGATGGTGGGGTAGGTCCAAAGAAGTAGACGCACGTTGAAATGCAGTAGTGCGACCAGGGTAGATGATTTGACTAGTAAACCAGCAATGCATAGGCAAAGGTCGATAGTTTATCCAAACAAGGGTGATATAATCCTGGTATCCAAGGCATAGGAAGTAGCTCCAGGGTATATAACAGGTAAGGTACAGGAATCTTTTAGGCATGTTCGGCAGTACCAAATGGTTGGTTTGGTTGAGATAAACGTCACGGTCTAGGTCTTAGGCAAAGTTGGTCGACAGATCAAGTCAAGGACCCTAATCATGCTAAAACATGAACAGGTGTGCTGGATTGAACAAAAGGCTACTGGGTGGATAAAATTGTATGTTGTTGATGTTGGGCGAAGTAGTTAAGTGGTACGGCCTTGGGTCGGGCTAAGTAATGATGAGTGAGGGTCGTGGGTCGGGCCAAGTTGTTGGGATGGTGCGGCCGTGGGTCGGGCCAAATGGTTAGGGTGAGGCATTTGGGTCGGTCCAAATGGTTAGGGTGAGGCCTTGGGTCAAGCCAAATGGTTAGGATGAGGCCTTGGGTTGGGCCGGATGGGTAGGGTGAGGCCTTGGGTCGAGCCAAGTTGTTGGGTTGCGGCCTTGGGTCGGGCCAAATGGTTGGGTTGAGGCCTTGGGTCGGGCCAGATGGTTTGGTTGCGGCCTTGGGTTGGGCCGGATGGTTCAGATGGTTACGGCCTTGGGTTGGGCCAAATGATGGTTAGGGTTGAGGCCTTGGGTCGGGCCACATAGGTAGGTTACGGCCTTGGGTCGGGCCAAATAAGGTTGGTTGTGGCCGTGGGTCGGGCCAAATAGGTTGGTCACGGCCATGGGTCGGGCTATTGGAGAATAGGTTGGTTGCAGCCTTGGGTCAGGCCAAATGAAGTTAACAAGGGGTTGTCAGATGGAAGGTGGATATAGGCAGATGTTGGTAGAAAGGGCTATTAGTAAATAAGGGCCAAAATTGGGGTTAGTAGGTGAGCCAAAACCGATGTCAGATTGATCTATGACCGATCTCGGTTGGGGGAAACCGATACCGATTCCTTAGATGACATGGATATATAGGTTAGAGTCCGATATCGGTTATAGGTCAAAAACCTATAAAAAGAAAAATACGGCCTGTCATTGTCACATTTGCAATTTGAAAACCAATTTGGGTTGTCTGAGGTGGAATAGTTCTCAAATATTGGTGCATTTGTTGGCTGAGGTGGCACTATTTGAGTGGAGAAGTGAGTGATTGGTGGGCCCGAGCGAGGAGGAGGCAGCAGTTGATTGGTGGAGGACCCAGCAGAGGAGAGGTGGAGCTATGGCACAGCCAGGAGGAGCAGGAGAGGGTGGACCACCTGGACCACCACCACCCATCCCACCACGACGACGTGTCATCGTACGGGTAGGTTCGAAACCCCTCATTGTGTGCATTTTATTGCATTATGCTATATTTGGGGTTTGGGTAGGAATGTACATTTTTTAGAAAATAATTAAGAAATGGAAATGATTTGAAAAAGGGAGAGGGTAGATGGGTTAAATAGGTCAAGGCGGTAGTGTGGGTAGGTTTTTAGGGTATTTGGGTGGGTAAATTGGCAGAAATAGGAAAAAATGTAGGTGGGGGGGGCCGCGCGGGGTTCGGCTCCGGAAATTTACAGCGACCCGGCATCAGTTGCTAATTTTTGGAAAAGGCGGGCGTTGTGGGTGGCCGGTGTCGGTCGGTCGTGGACCGGCGTCGGTGGGAAGGGGACCGCGGTCGGTTATGGGTGACCGGTACCGGTCCTTAGTGATTTTTAGCTATTTTTGTTGGTTTAGGGTATGTTGTTGTTTTTGAGTTTTTGGTGGTGATTTGGGTATGGTTTGGGTTGGGGTGGGGGTGTTGTGGTATTTTTGGGTGTTTCAGTATAGGTGCGGTCCTTAGGACTTAGAGTTTATTTCATGATGTATTTTAAGTTGGTTTGTGGGTTGTTCCAAAGGATTTTGTTTAAACATTGAGTTTGTGGTTGTGTTGGTTTCTAGATGCGTTAAGGTGGGCATGGTGTAGGTTGTTTGAGTATGGTTTGGGTTGTGTTGTTGTTTTAAGTTTCATTTGGGTATGCGTTAGGTTGTTTAGATGTTGGTTAAGGTATTTGGGCATGGTTTGGGTCGTTTGAGTATGGTGTGGGTTGTTTGTTTGGGTGTGAAGAGGGAGGGGGATAGCGTAGAAGTTTATAGGGGAAGATAGATGGGCGTAGACGTGTGGTATGGAGTCGGGTTGTGGTTAGGTGGATAAGAAAGGGGATATAGAGAGGTAAAGTAGATGTTGTTATAAAGAGTAGGGCTAATGTAGTGGGTTGGTTTTGCAGGCACGTCAGCAGCTGACGATGCAAAGACAAGATGCCCCCACTGTTGAGCCAGATGTGGCCACACGTGTCCGCAACACACTGGGGTATCATGCGCGAGGTGGGACTCGGCGGAGTCCAGCTGTATAGAGTGATCGATAGGGATCATAGTTTGATGGTCAGCCCTCATCGAGAGATGGGATCCGGTGACCAATGTGTTCCATCTCCCGACTGGGGAGATGACTATCACATTGGAGGATGTGTATCGCATCCTTCGATTGCCGATTGATTTTCGGAAAGGCAGTCTTTCAGGTGGACGCAGAGACTGCCATGGACAGCATCCTACAGGTTTTTGGGGAAAAAGCCGCGCTACTGACCTATCACAGCGCGAGCATCGCGTACGGGGATATGTACCATGCCCACCGCCATGAGACACGGCTTGTTTTAGTGCTGATGATGATCGGGATCACCTGCTTTGCCCTACCGGACTCAGAGGGAGGCCGCTTTCCATGGGCCTTGATGGGGCTGCTACATGAGATGGTGGAGGAGCATACCTGTTATGCTTGGGCACCTGTATACCTGGTGCAGTTATATCAGGGAGCTGTGGGGCTATCGCTGAATGAGGCGATTAAGGATTTGCTCGACGTTTTTGCTACATTGTTGGGCATATGAGCATATCATATGCATTAGACCAGTAGGGCTACCTCAGCAGCTAGGGCCACAGGTCATGATATAGATACGGCTTTCAGAGGTGGTTGGGGGTCGTGGGTCAGCCACGAGCAGTGCTTGCAGGGCGAGACGTTACTTATTACCGGCATTTATTAGAGGGCCTGACAGCGGCAGATATTGTATGGAGACCGTATAGAGGTCATCACCCTCACGGAGGAGCCCGAGGACATATTGCAGTGGATCCAGTACACATTCTGGATAGCGGGACGAAGGCCGGGAGAGTATGAGAGGATACCCCTGGAGAGGGTACGCAAGCAGATGGGGCTACGACAGGATGAGCCCACTCGCTTCCCTCAGTACCGGAGGGATGATGTAGAGGCCCCACTGCCTGCACCATAGCCCGTGGATCCAGATTGGGTTGCTGAGAGGCCTGCCGATGACACTGTAGATGATGCTGGGTGCACAGGCGCATTTTTAGTTTGGTGGGCCGGAGAGAGAGCTACGAGGATAGCACAGCCCTGCATCCAGCCAGACTTAGCAGCTGTTAGAGAAGAGAGGAACCAGCTCAGAGGGCAGGTACAGTTATTACAGGGGCAGCTTGCTGTTACACAGGCACAGATAGGTTTCTTACAGGGGCAGCTAGCCCAGGCTCAGGTACAGGTACAGGCACAAGCTCAGGTACAGCACCAGCCGTAGCACCACCAGCGGCACTGGCACAGCCGCATAGAAGGTACCACCACAGCCACAGGCACCACCAGCGGCACCAGCACAGGCACTGGCACAGCCACAGGGGGCACTGGTAGTAGGAGTCCGGGGACCAGCCCCAGCACTTACGGTGGCTCAATATCGTTATATGGAGGCTAGAGCGGAGGCCCGGTACTATTAAGATATTCTTGATGGTACCGGGGCTGATTATCAGCCATATGCGGCACATAGAGCAGAGACCTCTCGGAGCCAGAGATCTCAGGGAGGTGCAGCCACAACCGGTGGGTCTGTCACAGGTAGGAGGCGAGAGGTAGCACAGGGACCAGCAGGCAGACAGGCAGAGGGCGGTGGAGAGAGCTGAGGGGTCCCTGCATATTTTTGTATTGGTTCATTGGATATGGGCACCGGTCTGCGAACCGGCTATGTTTATAGAGGCCTGCGTGCCTAGATATGATGTATTTATTTATTCATTCATTCATTTATTGTATATACCGGCCTGCGAGCCGAGTACAGGTTGTACAGTTGATACCGGCCTGCGAGCCGAGTATGTTTTTGACATGAGAGACCGGCCTCACGAGCCGAGTCGAGATTATTGACAGTTATTGCGGCCTGCGTGCCGGCTTTGTTATATTATGAGATTACAGAGGCCCCGATGTAGGGCACATTGTATTTTTGAAACTTTGTATATATATAGATATGATGATTTGACCCACATGTTGTGTTTAAAAATGTGTTAAGTGTGTTGAAAGTGGTTTGTGATATTGAATGTATGATGAGTTTGATTTACATGGTGTTATATATTAATGGTGTTGATGTCTTTTGTGGATGGGATGTATATATGTATATATAAATGATGAGTTTAGTTGACATGTTGTATTATGAAATGTGGTATGTTTTGTCGCTGGTTTTGGTGAAATTGAATGTATGTAGCTGTTGATTTGGATTCAAATGGTGTTAGATTGATGGCTTTTGATATCGTTTATTGATGGCTTGTGTGTTTTTGTAATGTAGATAGATGATGGTGATGAAATTGTAATGAGATGTGGATTTAATGAAAAATATGGATAATGGTGTTGTGCATGCAGGAAAAAGGGACGGGCGCCACAAAAATTTGCAAAAAAATGAAGAAAAGGCTTAGGTTTAAACAACAGGTTGGGCGTGACCGATATCGGTTATGTAACCGATGTCGGTAGCTATATGGCCGGTATCGGTCATGTAACCGATATCGGTTATTCAAGAATGATTTTCCTAAAAATAGAACTGCTGGGTTGGCAACTTAAGTTCTTATTTTTAGCATTCTTATTTTTAGAGTCATGAAACACGTTAAATATGTGAATGCGACGCTGTTTGACAACTGCTACAGGTAATTGCATGAAATAATTTGAGTGATAAGGAGGAAAGAGACAGGTGAAGTGAGCGTGGGCTGAGATTCAGAAGGCAGAAAGACAAGTTATATTTGAAGAGGGTGGTGAACATGGCTGAACAAGGAGAAGCATCCCACAGGCAGGGACGAGGGGGAAGACATGTTCCGCCCCAAGCTGCTGCATCCGGAGAGGTAAATTGTTTGGTTGTAATTTGATTCTTGCATGTGTTTGTAAATAGCATGAAAGAAGTGTAAGTGGGTAAAGATCAGAAAAAAAGGTGATAGACAAGGGTTGGGGATGGTATGAGTGCTATGGGGCAGGTAAACAGGGTGGGCCTGTATGTTTTTAGGTAGAAATAGGAGTAAACGGGCTTCATAAGTATCGAAGGTGGATGTTTGAAGCAGGGTAGGAATATTTTGACAGTGACCAGTATCGTTTATAAGTAACCGGTATCGGTTAGCCAACCGGTATCGGTTATGCATAACCGCTATCGGTTACTGTAAGGGTGTCTAGATTTTGAGAAAAAAAAAACCGTAGAGATTTGTTCTTTTGAATAATTATGTGTCGTTTTGATGTATGCAGGCAAAAGCAAGGTTAAGGATGAATGATACTGTGCCAACATTTTTGTCACGAATCCAAGCAGATGTAACACCAGCTGAATGGGCATTGATAAATCTGTTGGGGTTAAGTGGAATCCGCTATTATTCAAGAATCACGCATAACCATGCTATGTTGCAAGCGTTGATTGAGAGATGGAATCCAGAAAAGAATACCTTCTATTTACTAACAGGGGAGATGACAGTGACTTTCGAAGATGTGTTCCGTATTTTGAGACTCCCAATTATAGGAAAAACAGTGTATCAGGCGTTGCCCAGCGCGGGGCAGGCAGTGATAACAGCAGTATTTGGGTCACGCTGCATGAGATTTGACACAGCGAGGTTTATCATTTACGTATGGTACAATGTAATGCAACACACCCTGAGGAAACAAGGTTGGCCATGCTATTAATGATAGTGGTGGGGTATTATGCATTGCCGAGAGCGGAAGGTGGAATATTTCCCAAAGCATTGATGAGTGTTATTTGGGAAATGATAGAAATGAGCGTGACATTTGCATGGGCACCCACATATCTGGTAGAGTTATATAGGGGTTTATGGGCATGCAAGCGAAAACACAGGACGACACTGGATTTTTCGTACTTATTACATTGTTGGGCCTATGAGAATATTGTTTGTGTGCATCCAATAGGTCGACCCATTGAGTCGGGAGAGGCAGGAGTGCAAAGGTTGGGATTCAGATGATGGGTCCAGACAGAACAAGAAGCGAGATCCCAGGCCATGATAGATGACATCGAGTATTATAGACAGGTATGGGAGATGGTGACTGTTATGGATATTTGTTGGAGGTCGTACGGGAACTATATGGTGACAGAGCACATAGCTAAGGAGTTGAGGGGTGTAGAGCGATTGAGGTGGATCACAGGGCATAGAAGAGGATTCCTCTAGATCGCGTGCAGCGACAATTTGGGTTCGTGTCAGGATATTCCTATGACATATAGACCATACATGAGGATCGACACCGAGGTAGTATTCTCACCTCCCCGGCCTACACCTCCAGAAGGGCCATAAGAGATAGCAGCCGATCGTAGGGTGATGGATGCGGGAACAACGGAGGCCTACAGAGTATGGTGGGTAGCAAAGCTGTAAGGTGCACGTGAGTGCCCTGACATAGTTGTGACTACAGCGGAGAGAGATCATCTGCAGGATTTGGCTCGCCAGCTTCAAACACAGGTGAATGAGACAATGGGAATGTTAGAGGCTTTACAGTTACGAGTGGAGAGACTGGAGGCAAGATTCCTTCACGCGAGAGGACGTCTTCACATGTTACAGGAGATCTTTTCATTGTCATACAAATCCAAGAAAAAAAAACACAGTGTTGGACCTAATTGTTAGGATCTGATAGGCCAAAATTATATGTAAACTCTTCAACTTTGGATCATTATCCACAAAAACACAAATAAACGGGCTGAGGTTCTACTTTCTATTAGAAAATGACATAGGATATACTAAGAATAAATGAATTATGCTTATGGCTTAGAATCCACAATTGTAGGAGAGGAAATAATTTAAGCATCATAAACATAAAACTAAATATTTATCCTAGAAACCTCCAGAGTGAGGATAATAACTAAGAATCGGTTGAAGTGTTGAATGTTGCTCTTTCTGTCCCACTTGTTATTGGCCAATTAAAGGATAACGAGTACTTAATGTTGGCAATAAGTATGAAAGAGACAGTAGATAATATCTCACACTTGACAACTCCCGAGAGGGTACTTGTTTGCTCTGTCTCAACACTCCTTTCTTCTAAAAAACACAATTCCAGCACTAAGAAATTCTTTCTCACTTGCTTCCATGCTTCCGATGATCCTATTATATTTTACAGACATGTATTTATAGCCTTTCCTATGTCCTCCCGTGCACTAGAGAATGGGAAAGTTCATGGAGGATAAGAGACATAAATCAACCATCCAAATTCTGGGCTGTTTGTTTCATATTTTTATTTTATGTCTGAAAGAGTCAAGACCGCCACGCTGGTTAGGCAGCATTTTTGTAACCATCGCTCTGCACAGAGCGATGGATCTATTACTAAAAAGACAGAACATCCATGTATCATTTTTCCTTCTTCATTGCTGGTTTTTTGATGACGTATATGCATTTTGGATCCCTATGGATCACCAAAGTGCATCAAACTTGGAGTATAACCCTGTTTTATCTCTATCTGTGTCTTATTTCAGAACCAAATATCTTAGTTTGAAATCTTGTGCTTTGGATTTCCTATCAAACCATTGTTTGGTTGATCTTTGAAATTCCTCTAAATTGATCATGACAGATTTCCCCAGTTCTTCAAGTCTAACTAGCTATTCCATTTTGATTGTTCTCTCATCTTCACCCTCTAATTCCAACTGGTGTGTCATATCTAATGAAGGTAACTCAATATATAGTGGAATTTTATCCTTCCTACCATATACATGGATGAAATAAGAGTTTCCTATTTATATTTTAGATATGATTATGTCAGCCCAAAGAGAATTTTTATATTTGTATGCCATTGGCTCTGATTCATGTCCATTTTTTTTTTTCATTATCCTTATCAAAATTATTGTTGGTAGACTCATCTAGGCCATTACCTTGAGGGTAATAATTGGAAAAAAATTTCAGGTATATTCCATACTTGAGGGCCCAACTATAAATTCTATAGCCTAATAATGCCTTAACATTATCAAAAATAAAAGTTCTAGGAACCCCCAAAACTTGTTATAATATCCTCCAAGAAATCAAGGAAAATTGATTCAACTGCTTCCCTGACCACCATACCTTTGATCCATCTAGTAAAGTAATTAGTTGTTGTTAGGATCCAGAACCATTTATGACATGCAATTGAAATTATATTAATCATTCTCCATAAAATCAAGTCCTTATTGAGAAAAGGGTTCATCTGCTTAAATTGGATGAAGTGGGAGGGCCACCATCTTATTTTTACCACTAAAAGAGCACATTCATTTCTCTTTCTAACCCATTGATGAGAATCCATGAAAAATTTGGGACATAATAATCCTAATTTCAAGGTTTTGATTGTTGTAGTTTTTGTAGAGAAATGTCCTCCAAATAATTCATTATGAAATTCCGCTAAGGACTTGTTCACTTTCTCTCCTTCAAATGCATCTTAGTAACACCCCATCAAGGTTTTTTTTTTTTCTAAAAGTAACTCCACCTATTCATGTATAAGGAAAGGATATTAGCTATCCTAACAGAGAAATATTGTCTTCCTTTTCTTCAAATCACCAACAAATTACTTCTCCAAGCTTGTTCCATGAGGATTGAGGTCAGCCGTAGACTTTTATATCATTGAAGTTATTTTCTTTTTAGGGAAGAAGCTAAATGCTGAACAAATACATAATTATCAGTTACATCATGGACTAAACATACATTTGCAACATCTTCAATATGATCTATATGGATAGTAATATTTTCACTAGTAAAGAATGGGATACTTTTAAGAGCAACCATAAGAATATCATCATGAGCTGTTAGGACTAAATGACTACCTCCATAAAGGTTACAAAAGTTAAATTTATTTGATGTTCCATGAATGGAATAGGTATAATATTTCATAGGGAGAAATAAAATAATATACCAAGAGGAGTATTGGAAGTAATTTTGTAGGAAGGTGGATGAGACCTATGAACTAATATTTCTCTTCTTAGCACCGTTTCTAGGTGAATTTTTCAGATAATCAAAAGATTCACCTCTTGTTATGCTTTGTCTTTTTTATATCCTTCTCATGAAATTGGGTAATGGATTGCTTGAAAATAGTATATCTGAACTTGGGATTCACCAGATGTGTAAAATATGCCGTCAAAGGCTAAAATCCACTAAGACACACACCAATCTTAGGGAAATAAAGCCAATAATGACCTATAAATGACTCAAACTTGTCTCACTGTGCATGCTAAAACATGTTTTCACTTGAGATTACACCCTTTTTTAATCTACTAGATTCAACATCCTAGTGAAACATGGAAATAACTCCAAAGTGTGGTATAATGGAACCTTTTGAGATAAATCTCTAGAGAAGGATTCTATCCTAGCTCACTACGACTAAATAAAAAACACTAAAATATTTCTATCTAATATTATCCTAAGTATTCTGAGGGACTAGGTTTGATAGTTAGAAATGATTAAATAAAGAGAGGTGATGTGCAACTAACTAGAATATGAATCGATTCTGGCTACAGGGACACAAATACAACAATACATGTGAATATCTAAGATAGTACACACATACCTTTCTAAGAAATAAATAAAATAAGACTAAAGGAAAGAAAGAGGGTAGAAATATTCACATTAAACATTGATGTGTTAAAAGGAAAGAAATCAAACTTGAATATAATATCAAGAACTTATCCATTTACAAGCTAACAGATTGGAGGTCCATGAAATCTTCACAGGAATGTTACAGAGGTATGCGAGCAAAAGTTTTGAGATGAAAAGGGTAGAGATCTTAGGCATAGCATAAAAGATAACCCTTTTTATGTTCTTTCACATTTTCATTTATAGGATATTTTGATAGAGGAAGAAGAGGGACAAGATCAAATATAGCAATCAATACATTCAACCACCATACCAACACTAAGGATTGATCACCATTGATTCTCATAGGCTAGGTATGGGTTCCTAATATTTCTTTAATCACATGCCATAAAATATCCAATGAAGGAGGATGACATCATTCAAAACTAAAATTTGGTTGTTGGAGTAGTTGAGCACCTGGTTTAAATTAGGTGTGCCTTAGTTTTGATTCAGTGACTTCTAATGTTCCACCACCTTGATCATGTCTTTTGTGGATGTTTTTTAACTTGGTGAACCTTAGATGATATGTGGCTTTGTTACTGATTTCATCCTTGATCCATGATCAATTGCTAACTCAAAAATTATTTTCACTACTCATAGCCTAATATTTCCTTTTCTCATGGATTATGATGCATTCTTCTTAGTCTTTCATATTCTGTGACATTTTTCTTTATATCACATGATATTTGTTTCATGGATTTTTTTTCTTTGTACCTCATGATTTTGAATTTATTTGTTCCGTGGCTTCTACTCCTTCTTCATGTGGGTTTTGTTTTTTGCGTGGAATTTCTTTGTTCTACATATATTAACCTTGTGTGGCTTTTTTTGCAAACTTCTCTAATACTCTAAACTTCAGTTCTCTTCCCTTGTAATGTTGTTGTTTCGCACGGAATGTTTTCAGCTCTGCAGAATAGACTTGCTTCTATCCTATCATTCCTTCGAGAAACAGATAAGGGTTAGGGCTAGGAGGAATTACCTGTTGAATGTTGAGATGGTGTGCGCGTACCGTAGAGAAAGATCAGATCGACTGCAAAGAACTCCTTTTTGTCTTGGAAGGACTACCTGCAAGTAAGAATACAAGACCACCCAGATTTTAATTAGACAACAAATGAGGGATCTGCCTTAGGCCCAGGAAATATAAAAACTTCCTTTCGAAGGTGGTCAGTTCCCCTTTTAATACGATTTAACACAAATGATAATATAGAAAGCTATTGTAAAATCACGATTTAGGTATCTCTTTACAAAGCAATAGAAACTAAACTATCAATAATAAAGCGTCACATTGTTTGTTCGATTACTGGTCGTTGATATGTTTAGGTTGAGTTATAGGGATAAACCGGGCTGGATTTGGGGTTATTAGGTGGCAAATAGGCAAGCAAAATGTTTTGGGGTATAAGTCACAATGACCGACGGTGGTCACTAGATAACCGACCACGGTTAGCGAACCGCTGTCGGTAGGGGATAAATGATACCGGTAGGGTCAACAATCTAAGTGCTTCTAGATAGAGGTTGGGTGCAAGGTGATTGTGGGGTTATTAAGATTGGGGGATGGCTGAGGGGGAATGATGGGAGGATAGGGAAGACTCAGAGTGTGGTAAAATGGCCTTCTGGGAAATATCAGGGTGTATGGATGAAGGTTAAGTGCAGTATGTCGCTGGTAGTAGATCTAGGAATAAACTTATGACAGCAATGATTCAAAAAGTCTAATAAATGTTAACAAAGAGACATACAAGGTTCTACTTACTGTTTATTGACGAGAATGCAGGTCCAAGAACTGTGGTGATGAAGGTAGAACTCAGATAGGACGTCCTGACGATCAGAAGATGAGATGTCTTCCCTCACGATGATCAGCTGAGTGTCACAGGGCTCTGGTTGTGCAGTTGCAATCTTGGGCTTGATGTCCTTCTGTGCAAACTCTTCCTGTTTCTTCACTTGTCTCTGCTTCGGCCCAACAAAATATAGATTCTCTCAATGATTTCTCCTTCTCACCGATCAAATGAAAATCCGATCCTTGTTTTTGGTTGGAAGTGGTCAATTACGGGGAACCGATGGCGGTTACGCAATCGACGACGGTCGAGTAGGAACCGGTATCGGTCCGGTCAAAGCGGGCTATTTTTGGTAAAATAGCCAGCTTTCCCTCCTTTTCTTCCGAGGGATTGGTAGGCGGGTTGGTCAAGTCATTATGAAGTTGGTTTTAGGTGTGGATGAGGAGTAATTAGTCATAGGTGTGGAATTGGACCAAGTTATAGGTCTTAATTAGGTTAGTTTAGGGTTAAGACTAGGTCATGATGAGGTGGCGACATGAGGTGGTAGGTATGGTGATGTGGATTTATTAATTATAAGGTAATTAATAAATAATTGTGTAAGGTTTAGGGTGGTGAGGTTAGGTTGCGAAATGCGATGTGGGTCACAAGGGGTCGTAAGACACAAATTTGGTGTCTACATTAGCCCCTTATTGTCGTGTAGTTTGTTTTGTAAAGCTGCACGGACAATAAAATGAAGTGGTTACTCCTGTTAAGGGTATAGGTAATCCCCCTCAAATCTATCATAGATTGAGGTAGCATGAAATCAGGGATAGGGTTGATAAAGGGTAAATGGTGTTGAAATGGTGGGGTATGGTCAAAAGAAGCAGATGCACATTGAAATGCAGTAGTGTGACTAGGGTAGATGATTTGACTAGTAAACCAGCAATGCATAGGCAAAGGTCGATAGTTTATCCAAACAAGGGTGATATAATCTTGGTATCCAAGGCATAGGAAGTAACCCAGGGTATATAACGGGTAAGGTACAGGAATGTTTTAGGCTTGTTCAGCAATACCAACTGGTTGGTTTGGTTGAGATAAACGTCATGGTCTAGGTCTAGGCAAAGTTGGTCGACAAATCAAGTCAAGGACCCTAATCATGCTAAAACACAAATAGGTGCGCTGGATTGAACAAAAGGCTACTGGGTGGATAAAAGTGTATGTTGTTGATGTTGGGTGAAGGTATTGAAGTGGTACGGCCTTGGGTCGGGCCAAGTTGTTGGGTTGCGGCCGTGGGTCGTGCCAAATGGTTGGGGTGAGGCCTTGGGTCGGGCCAAGTTGTTGGGTTACGGCCTTGGGTCGGGCCAAATGGTTGGGGTGAGGCCTTGGGTCGGGCCGGATGGTTTGGTTGCGGCCTTGGGTTAGGCCAAATGGTTGGTTGTGTAACATCCTCATTTTAGACAATATAACAAGTCAAATTTTTTTTTTTTTGAGAAATACATCTTAGTTCTAAATACATAATTTAGAACTCACAAATCAAATAACCATTCATATAACAGATAACCATATGCAGCTGTAATGACTCGGAGTACCTCCGATCTATTCATTTCATGACTCGGTAATCTACCGATCTATTCATGAGTAATAAGAGTTGACGTTATTATTTAACACTTCACTCCTGTGGTTCTCTTCCCTATTCTGGGATTCAGAATGCTTTGTCCAAGGAACCTAACTGAATAATTGTTACCATTATTCATCAGCATCTCATCCCTTAGACTAGGTGAATTAGGACAACGCAATCAGCAGCTTGCGATACTTTGGCCAAAGATTTGAAACATACTGCTTATGTCTCGTATTCCTTAATGGCATACTCATCAATCTGGAATACGTCCTTCACCCCATTCTCATGTTATGTAGAATGTCTTATACCGACTTCTGTCAGTCCCTTTTATCCAGTTAATTACTCGGGAACGGATTAGTAAGGTAACCACGTTATATGGATGCTCCCGAAGACTAGGGATAAAATGACATACTGGGTCAATCCTAATTAAACCATTGTGTCAAGATACCCCGAGTCTCCTAGGAAGCCATATAATGTGACCACATACCTAATCGGTCCAAAAGTAACTTGTACGAGATCAAAGTGTAAATCTTAGCGATCAATGCAAGGGGTGTCGTCATAAGTCACCCGCATTATTGTAACTTCGAGAAGATCCTAATCTTCTCGGAGGTACAACCCTGCAGTTGACTTGTGCCGTCAACCTTTAAATCTACCTCGAAAAGATCTACTTAATAATATGCGTTACACACGTTGAGTTTTAAATTACATTAAAGACTTTCCCCTAAGGTTAGCCTTTCCCGATCCCTGGATTCTTCGTCTTAAGATGACCTTCCTCAATAAAACCCATTGCATAGTGGAGATATTAAGGCTAAGGTCTCATCAAGGAGTTTTTAGAATATACATAATTCTAAAACAGCAGCATTGGACAATATCTCATAACCTTCACATGAGATTGCCATCTGAACCCCATTAGATTTATATCAGTTCTCCTAACTGAATTTATATCATACTTATTAGTATAAAGATATAAATGATTAAGAATCCAATTTAATGTTGTCCTGTCATACTCAGGGCTAGGGATTAGTAATTTAATCCAGCTTGATTAGCGTTCTGCTTAGGTTCATTTTATCCCTATCTTTTAGAAAGATAATGATTTAAATTTCAATCTAGCTTTCGATAGAACAAATTAGAACTACTAAGCACTCATAAGAATTCAATCACATTTTCATATATGCTTTCATTGACAATCACAAAAGCATCCAAATTACACAAAGATAACATTACCACTCCGGTATATAAACCGAAGAAGGTCAACTAACAAAATTAAGAATACAACACATAAGTAACAAATACTTATTTCCATTCCTTTCAGAACTATACAATTACATTTTATGTAAGCAGCATACTTGATACAACGCTTAATGGAAAAAGAACATCTTTCCTCATATAGAACATTTAGAAAATCAAGCTGTAATTCATTATAAATCAAATTAAAAAATCTGATCATCCTGTCAGATCTGCATGCTTTTACCACTTACGGAAACCATCTGCAAAAATAGTCAACATGAGTCAGTTCGATGAACTGAGCATGATAAGCACTAAATTTTAAAACAATTGCAATCCGTCAATTGTTTTCATTAAAAACCCTGTTTAAATGATATAAAATCATCAATCAAGTAAGCATGATTCAAACCAAACGTTAGGAATATATCATGTCTATAACGTGTAATAATAATTTTCGTTACAGAGTAGTCCTATATGCTTCTCAATTATTTCATCGAAAATATTAGGGATCAAGAAGAACAAAAGTATCCTAAGCAATTATTCATCGTAAATCCCAAGATGAAAAAACATCAGACAATCATTATATTCAACTTAAAGGAGGAATATCATATCAATCCTGATACTGTCATTATGTAAAAACAATTACAGATGTTAGCTGGACAATTATTTCATCTTAATGTTTACAACAGAAGAGAAATAAACAAATTGAACATGTTGCCCTCTGAACTAGCTCATGACTATACCTTCTGTCCAAAAGCAAGGCGTTCATTTAATACACATGCAAGTAAATCAGTTGAGTCCATACACAGCACACTGTTTTGTTAAAACTTACAATTAAGCAACTACAGTACAGTAGCCCCCATGCCGAACAACATGTTCATTTACCAGACAGACTCAGAATGACCTTTCGCAAGAAGCGACGGACAAGAAGGTAAACACTGCCATTACCTGCTTAGGTACAGTCAACAACTCAAACATTCAATCAAACAAAAGAATGGATAACAATGCGAAGAAGACGTAACCTGACATCAATCCCAATAACAACCTACAGCCCGCTCAAGCCCTTTTCTACTGTGTAAGGCTTTAGACCCAAGGTCGAATTCAAAGTACCTCTAGTATATCATGATCAACAATAGACTTCATTGCATTAAGCAATTTGATGTTTCCTTAAGACTATGCCAAGACAATCACACAAAATTTCCGAAACATACTCAGTCTCAATCAGACTGAAATAAACGGAAAGGAATATAGCATATCTATTCTCACCTGGGCACATTCAAGTTTAAAGTATGGTATCTGCGACTCACTTCAACAGAGCCAGGACACATGATAATCATCCATACTCAAGGAACTCAAACAGTGAGAAAACGACAGTGTCTCAAAAGTCAGGTTCAATATGAGACTAAAATACAGGTTACCTTCCAAGAATTCAACTGAATCCGAACAACAGTAACTAGACAAATAATTGCATATGATTCCAACTGAGTCCATCAACGGTGCATAATAAAAAATCAGACAAAGCAAATCTAATTACTGATTCAAAACAAGGAATCCAACTGAACCCTTGCCAATTATTTTTACACAAATTTGCACAGAGTGTCGATGTAAAAATACACTTAAAGAATCTGTACCACAAAATCCTTGCGATACGAAGGTTTTCTTACAAAAATAACAGAGGACGAAATACATGTTATTCCCTTAAGTCGCTGGCACATCAAATACCAATATTCAATTATATTTAACTTGAACAGTGGTTCAAATATATATATATATATATATATATATATATATATAAATCATTCAATCGACTCCACAGAGTCGTACTGATTATAACAAATATAAACCTATATATATATTGCATACTGTTAATGGGTATAAACCCATAACCACAAAGTAAGGGAAAAAACATCTCCGGCCTAATCATAAAGAATTACTGTAACACAATAAGATTCCTCTTCCCAACATTTTTTTAAAAGACGAAACGAAACCCAACAAGTATCAATAACCACTATCATCAATAACCACAACAGAGCTTACAAAGGTTCAATATAAACTGATCAGTCAACAAAAGTCCAATAGTATTCCTTTCTGCGAGTACCCACAACCAGTATTGATGGCTAGTATCAACAACAAGCGTCGACGACTAAAAATCAACAATCATAAACAGTGGCTTATACCCTTCACAGGAATAATTTATGAGCTATCGCCGAATCAGGCCGAGCATTCCTATTTTTCATATATTTCGTATATTTAAGCCAAAATGCAAACACAAAGAAACAAAGCCACAGTTCAAAAATAATAAACACCCATCAAGGGATAAATGACAAGTCATTCCAGCAAAAAGATACAGTGCAAAAATCACACCAGAAAACCATAGGAAAAAATCATCTATTTTCTCAAAACATTTGAACAGAGTTGTTATAATGAAATCACTTGAAAGACAGCAAGATTTTTAAAGGTTAGGGCCTAACATGCCTGGATTTTTGCTCAAAATTCCGAAGCAGACCACTGGAAGAGCTCGGACTTCCTTTTCCTTTTCCAAGTTAGAGCGACCAACAAAATTTTTCTATCTCCATAACATATATATTTTCCTTTCCATAGAAAATAGCTAGATACCCTCATACTCGCCATGCAACTCCAAGAAGACTGGTGCGAAGAACCAGTGAACAGGCAGAATGAAAACCGAAATTCGCGATAAGCCAAACAAACCAACAAACTTCCAGTTTGCATGCCTTCTCACGAGTCCCGAGCTCGTCCCGAGCTCGACTTCCAAGATCATTGAATGCATTTACTCCAATTTTCCCGCTTAAACTCAACTACCACCGACCGCCAAAGTTGGCGATAGACAAAGAGAATTTCAAGACCATTTTTAGTTTTGGCGAACTGCCACGTCGGCTCAATTAGCCATTTCTAAAACCTCCGCCAATGCCTGTCCTTCATACTTATCTTTTGCATTAAATAACATAGAAAACTCCGCCCATGGTTCGCACCCCTCCATAGGTCCCCATACATTCTTGTTCAATAGATAGGTTAGTAACTTAGGTTAGAATTTAGGATAACACCTAATCTAACTTCCATAAACATAGATACTAACTTAGGACATTAGCTCTTAGCCTAGGTCTAGGTTAGATTAACACTAATCTAACCCCTAGGTTAGGTTTAGTTTTAGGTTACTAAACATTAATAATTCCAGTTAGGTCTACATTCCGTACGCTTAGAAAAAGACCTACATCATACATTCTTGAACAGGGTTAGCTCCTGTTCTGCCTTAGGCTACAGAACTATATGAAACTGAATTATTACCTGGTCCACTATCGAGACCTTCCAGATATAATTCGATATCGAGAACCAATCCATTTCACATGATCAACCTGAGTTATACTCCGGACTAGCTTATTCAATGCTTCTAGACCTTCCAACCTGTTCAAGGTCTGTAATTTTAATTCATCACGAACAAACTTAAAGCAATACTTGGATCAATTCCACTGATCCAAGGCTAGATCTTATAGATGGATAACTCTATAATTCATTCCGAGATCAGATTAAACTCAGATGAAAAATGAAATAAATAAAAGAGTCTAATCATATTCAAACTCAGTCAAAGATCTGCAATCCGCAAAGAAGATACAATACATATCAAGCATGATTTCTCAATCAAGGAACACATCCTTTTTATAAAGAAATCACATATCAACACTTGTATGCTCAGGAGAAAGTAACAACAGTTCAGGGTGTTACATGCTTCCCTCCTAAAAATATTCATCGTCCCGATGATTACATATTCAATTAACCTTCAGGTCAATCAATTTATTAGTACACAAACAATGTGACTATTTTCCAACTTGTATAGTTCCAGAAATCAATGTCACCACACATTTTATTCAACCTAAATAACGTTTGCCTTCATCTGGCTTTCATAAATACTTAAAAACAATAAGTTCATAAAAGAATGTTTTTGTCAACAGATTTCATTCTATTTGAAAAAGAAAAGGAAAATCAATTTTCATCTCTTCCAGATTTTCCCAAGTTGCACTTTCTTCGTTAAACTGGTCCCACTGGACCTTACATTGCTGTATATCACGATTTCTTAAATGCAATTGGCGAGTTTCCAGCACTCGTGTGGGTTTAACCACGATTATTCCTAGGTCTTGGACCTACAAGGAATTCCAATTTAAAACATGTGACAGATCTGAAATGTATTTCTTAAGCAAAGAAATATGGAAAACATCATGCATGCGAGATAAAGCAGGTGGCAATGCTAAACGATAAGCTATAGGATTGATTATTTTGACAATTTCGAAAGGTCCCACAAATCGAGGTGACAACTTGGCAGCCTTGCCAAAAGTTATAGAACTCTTTTTGGGTTTAACACGTAGAAAAACCTTCTCACCAAGCTCAAACCTTTTATCAACCCGCTTAAGGTCAGCATAGCTCTTCTGCCTATCTGCTGCTTCCTTTAATCTTTCACGAATCAGCTTAACTTGCTGTTCTATTTCTGTGAGAATCTCTGGTCCAATTACCACTCTATCCTCCACACTGTCCCAACTAACAGGAGTTCTGCACTTTCTTCCATAAAGTGCTTCAAATGGTGCCATTTTAAGAGATGAGTGATAAGTATTGTTGTATGCGAACTCAACTAATGGAAGATACTCCTCCCATTTATACTGTTGATCCATGCAATACATCCGCAACATGTCCTCCAACCCTTGATTTACCCTTTCAGTTTTTCCATCCGTTTCCGGATGATATGCAGAACTGAAGTTTAGTTTTGTTCCAAGAGCTGCATTAAGCATTTGCCAAAACCTTGACATCATTCTAGGATCCCTGTCAGATATAATCAATTCAGGTACACCATGCAATCTGAAAATTTCGTGCACGAATCTTTTGGCCAACACTGGTGAATCATCCTTTAGATTTCCAGTGATGAAATGAGCTACCTTAGTCAGTTTATCTACAACTACCACGATAACATCATGTTTATTCCTGGACATGGGTAGTCCTTGTACAAAATCCATGGTTATTACTTGCCATTTGTACTGCGGTATGCTATGAGGATATAGTAGTCCAGCAGGGTGCATATGTTTTTCCTTCACCCGCTGACATTCCAGACAATGAGTCACAAAATTAATTACATCCTTTTTCATGCCTTTCCAAAAGTATTGCTATTTCAGATCAGCAAGCATATTTGTGATACCCGGGTGTCTAGAGAAAGGTGAATTATGAAATTCAACTAACAACTTCTTTCTCAAATCGTTCAACATAGGTAGATATACCCTGTTTTCATAACGCAAGATTCCTTCATTATCAAAATGAAAACCTTTATACCTTATATCCTTAGGTTCTGCAGCAAGCGCTGCTTTTACTTGTTGAAAGTATGCATCAGATTCTGAGGCACCTTTTACCTCGTCTTTAAACTGAGTTCTTAATGTTATAAGAGCAGAAATGTGCCTCCTACGACTTAGAGCATCAGCTACCCTATTCTCCTTCCCTTTGATATAGCTAATATCAAAGTCATATTGTGATAAAAATTCTAACCACCTTCTCTGTCTGGCGTTCAGATTAGGCTGAGTAAAAATATATTTCAGCCCTAAGTGATCAGTTTTCAACTCAAAAGGTTTCCCAAGTAAGTAGTGTCTCCAGACTTGAAGTGCATGAACAATGGCAGCAAGCTCCAAATCATGAGGGGCATAGTTCAGCTCATGTAACTTAAGTTTTCTACTTTCATATGCAATGACCTGATCATTTTGTAGGAAAACACCTCCAAGGCCTTCCCCAGAAGCATCCGTTACAACGGTAAAATTCCCATTAGGGTCTGGTACAGCTAATATCGGTGAAGAAGTCAACTGGTCTTTTAGACTTTTGAAAGCCACTTCGCACTTTTCATTCCACATGAATTTCTTATCCTTCTTTTGCAATGAAGTTATTGGTGCAGCTACCTTAGAAAAATCCTTTACAAATTTTCTATAGTAACCTGTAAGACCCATGAAGCTTCTTACTTCATGCACATTCTTTGGCGCAGGCCACTCAGTTATTGCCACTATTTTTGAAGGATCTACAACAATTCCTTCTTTGCTTATGACATGACCCAAATAGTGAACTTCGGAATCAAAGAAAGAACATTTGGATAACTTACCATACAACTTTCTTTTTCTCAAAATTCCCAAAACTATCTTCAAATGCTCATTGTGCTCATCAACGCTTTTAGAATAAATGAGAATATCGTCCAAGAATACAAGTACAAACTTGTCTAGGTATTCTTGAAAAATATTGTTCATTAAATTCATAAAGGTTGCAGGTGCATTAGTTAATCCAAAGGGTAGAACTGTGAATTCATAATGTCCGTACCTTGTTCGGAAAGCTGTTTTATGAATGTCTTCCTCTCTAATCCTTAACTGGTGATAACCAGATCGAAGGTCTATCTTAGAATACACCGCTGCTCCACGCATCTGATCAAACAGATCATCGATCCTAGGAAGTGGATATCGGTTCTTGACTGTTTCTTTGTTCAACATCCGATAATCAATACACAGCCTTAGTGTTCCATCCTTCTTTTTCACAAATATTACAGGCGCACCCCAAGGTGAAACACTTGATCTAATCAAACCTTTTGTCAAAATTTCATGCAACTGTGCCTTAAGCTCGACTAACTCTGTAGTAGTCATCCTATAAGGTGCTTTGGAAATTGGTTCAGTTCCTGGTTTGATTTCAATGGTGAAGTCAAATTCTCCCTTGGGTGGTAACCCTGGTAATTCTTCAGGAAAAACATCCCTGAAACTTTGTAACAGAGGAATTTGCTTCATGTAATCACCATCTTCTTCTGAAGATTCAGATATCTTTACTGCATAAAGAGTACATCCTTTATTCTTAGCCTTTTTAAGCTGCATAGCTGACAATTTTCTAACTGCAATTTCCCGTTTCACCCCTTGAATCTCTGCTGCTTCCAGCTGATCATCTAAACACTTTATGTTATTTTCATAGCAATCTACCTTTGCCTTATGGTCAGCTAACCAATTGACACCAATGATAATGTCATATGATCCTAAAGGTGTAACATAGAGATCAACTTCCGTGGAAAATTTAGGTAAGTCAAGGACTTCCCCAAAAAGACACATACTCACTGTATGAACAGAGTTATTACCATACTGTACAGTCCAATATTTATCCATTTTTCCAGCTTTTCTTTTAAGTTTAGAAGCAAGTTTATTAGATATAAAACATTCAGTAGCTCCTGTATCAAAAAGAATAGTGACAAGTATGCCAAATAACTTACCCGGAACTTCTATAGGTGTCACTTACTTTTCATCTTGCTTGTCTGCTACTGCAACATGTATCTTATGCTGCTGATTATGATCATCCTTCTTCAAAGGGCACTGATTTGCATAGTGGTATTTGCCACAATTGTAGCAGCCTCCTACAGGTCCCTTCTTAGGCTCAGAATTTCCTTCAGCCTTGTAATTGTCACGTTGTCCTCCATAGGGCTTCTGCCCATTGTTATAATTTTTAGCAAAATTATCCCTTATGTTTCCAGCAGGCTTATTTACTGCTGCTTTCTTATTGTTATCTCCTGGAAACTTACTCTTGTTTCCAAACTTTTTCCATGGTCCTTTTCTGGGTGCAAGAGAGGTTGAAGAAGGGTTTGCAGTCTTCTTCCGCACTTCCTCTTTATGAGCAGAAATAGCCTTTAATTTCTGTTCTTGCCTTATGGCCTTTTCAACAACTCCTTCCATAGTGGTTGTACTGTGAACATCGACCTCTCCCCATATCACGGGATTCAATCCCATGATGAATTTCCGTATTCTGAACTTCTCGTCAGTTTGATACTGCGGTACATACTTAAGGAGTTTTGTAAACCGCTCTCAGAATTCAGTTACAGTTAGCTTCCCTTGAGCTAAGTTCTGAAATTCCATCATTTTCTGATCATAGAAAAGTTGTGGCAGCCAACGTTGCCTAAAATAGCCTTTAAATTGATCCCAAGTAATATTGGTCTCATCAATATTTAGTTCAGCTTTACGGCTATCCCACCATGAAGATGCTTCGTGGGAAAGCTGATAGGCTCCCCAAATAGCTTTGGTTTCCTCTGAGAAGTTCCTTATTGCAAAGTACTTCTCCATTTCGCTGAGCCAGTTCTCAGCTCCATCTCCTAATGTGGTGCCATCATACTTAGGTGGACTTATCCTTTTTATATCATTAGTGAGTTATGCTGCCAATCTGGCCTTTTTGTTTTCTAGTTGGACAGGTGCATTCACAACATTAACATCAACACCCATATTGGGGTTGTCCTCAGGAGGTGGCTGATTATTATTATCAGCTTCTTCATCCTCCTCATTTCCCATCACCTGCTGTTCAAGTACAGCTAAGCGATCTCTTGTGTCCAACAGGGCAGCAAGCATCTCATCAAGTTTCTGGGTTTTTTTCCACTCCTCCTTCAGGTGGAGCATTATTTGCAATGTTCCCCCTTGTTCTAATCATTTTCTGTTACAAGAAAATTTAGGTTTTTATCAGATTATGGACACAATAGGTCCAAGAGCTGCAACCTTCAGCTCTGATACCAAGATGTAACATCCTCATTTTAGACAATAGAACAAGTCAAATTTTTTTTTTTTGAGAAATGCATCCTGGTTCTAAATACATAATTTAGAACTCACAAATCAAATAACCATTCATATAACAGATAACCATATGCAGCTGTAATGACTCGGAGTACCTCCGATCTATTCATTTCATGACTCGGTAATCTACCGATCTATTCATGAGTAATAAGAGTTGGCGTTATTATTTAACACTTCACTCCTGTGGTTCTCTTCCCTATTCTGGGATTCAGAATGCTCTGTCCAAGGAACCTAACTGAATAATTGTTACCATTATTCATCGGCATCTCATCCCTTAGACTAGGTGAATTAGGACAACGCAATCAACAGCTTGCGATACTTTGGCCAAAGATTTGAAACATACTACTTATGTCTCGTATTCCTTAACAGCATACTCGTCAATCTGGAATACGTCCTTCACCCCATTCTCATGTTATGTAGAATGTCTTATACCGACTTCTGTCAGTCCCTTTTATCCAGTTAATTACTCGGGAACGGATTAGTAAGGTAACCACGTTATATGGATGCTCCCGAAGACTAGGGATAAAATGACATACTGGGTCAATCCTAATTAAACCAGTGTGTCAAGATACCCCGAGTCTCCTAGGCAGACATATAATGTGACCACATACCTAATCGGTCCAAAAGTAACTTGTACGAGATCAAAGTGTAAATCTTAGCGATCAATGCAAGGGGTGTCGTCATAAGTCACCCGCATTATTATAACTTCGAGAAGATCCTAATCTTCTTGGAGGTAAAACCCTGCAGTTGACTTGTGCCGTCAACCTTTAAATCCGCCTCGAAAAGATCTACTTAATAATATGCATTAGGCACGTTGAGTTTTAAATTACATTAAAAACTTTCCCCTAAGGTTAGCCTTTCCCGATCCCTGGATTCTTCGTCTTAAGATGACCTTCCTCAATAAAACCCATTGCATAGTGGAGATATTAAGGCTAAGGTCTCATCAAGGAGTTTTTAGAATATACATGATTCTAAAACAGCAGCATTGGACAATATCTCATAACCTTCACATGAGATTGCCATCTGAACCCCGTCAGATTTATATCAGTTCTCCTAACTGAATTTATATCATACTTATTAGTATAAAGATATAAATGATTAAGAATCCAATTTAATGTTGTCCTGTCATACTCAGGGCTAGGGATTAGTAATTTAATCCAGCTTGATTAGCGTTCTTCTTAGGTTCATTTTATCCCTATCTTTTAGAAAGATAATGATTTAAATTTCAATCTAGCTTTCGATAGAACAAATTAGAACTACTAAGCACTCATAAGAATTCAATCACATTTTCATATATGCTTTCATTGACAATCACAAAAGCATCCAAATTACACAAAGATAACATTTCCACTCCGGTATATAAACCGAAGAAGGTCAACTAACAGAATTAAGAATACAACACATAAGTAACAAATACTTATTTCCATTCCTTTCAGAACTATACAATTACATTTTATGCAAGCAGCATACTTGATACAACGCTTAATGGAAAAAGAACATCTTTCCTCATATAGAACATTTAGAAAATCAAGCTGTAATTCATTATAAATCAAATCAAACAATCTAATCATCCTGTCAGATCTGCATGCTTTTACCACTTACGGCAACCATTTGTAAAAATAGTCAACATGAGTCAGTTCGATGAACTGAGCATGATAAGCACTAAATTTTAAAACAATTGCAATCCGTCAATTGTTTTCATTAAAAACCCTGTTTAAATGATATAAAATCATCAATCAAGTAAGCATGATTCAAACCAAACGTTAGGAATATATCATGTCTATAACGTGTAATAATAATTTTCGTTACAGAGTAGTCCTATATGCTTCTCAATTATTTCATCGAAAATATTAGGGATCAAGAAGAAAAAAAGTATCCTAAGCAATTATTCATCGTAAATCCCAAGATGAACAAACATCAGACAATCATTATATTCAACTTAAAGGAGGAATATCATATCAATCCTGATACTGTCATTATGTAAAAACAATTACAGATGTTAACTGGACAATTATTTCATCTTAATGTTTACAACAGAAGAGAAATAAACAAATTGAACATGTTGCCCTCTGAACTAGCTCATGACTATACGTTCTATCCAAAAGCAAGGCATTAATTTAATACACATGCAAGTAAATCAGTCGAGTCCATACACAGCACACTGTTTTGTTAAAACTTACAATTAAGCAACTACAGTACAGTAGCCCCCATGCCGAACAACATGTTCATTTACCAGACAGACTCAGAATGACCTTTCACAAGAAGCGACGGAAAGGAAGGTAAACACTTCCATTACCTGCTTAGGTACAGTCAACAACTCAAACATTCAATCAAACAAAAGAATGGATAACAATGCGAAGAAGACGTAACCTGACATCAATCCCAATAACAACCTACAGCCCGCTCAAGCCCTTTTCTACTGTTTAAGGCTTTAGACCCAAGGTCGAATTCAAAGTACCTCCAGTATATCACGATCAACAACAGACTTCATTGCATTAAGCAATTTGATGTTTCCTTAAGACTATGCCAAGACAATCACACAAAATTTCTGAAACATACTCAGTCTCAATCGGACTGAAATAAACGGAAAGGAATATAGCATATCTATTCTCACCTGGGCACATTCAAGTTTAAAGTATGGTATCCACGACTCACTTCAACAGAGCCAGGACACATGATAATTATCCATACTCAAGGAACTCAAACAGTGAGAAAACGACAGTGTCTCAAAAGTCAGGTTCAATATGAGACTAAAATACAGGTTACCTTCCAAGAATTCAACTGAATCCGAAAAACAGTAACCATAAAAATAATTGCATATGATTCCATCTGAGCCCATCAATGGTGCATAATAAAAAATCAGACAAAGAAAATCTAATTACTGATTCAAAACAAGGAATCCAACTGAACCCTTGCCAATTATTTTTACACAAATTTGCACAGAGTGTCGATGTAAAAATACACTTAAAGAATCTGTACCAAAAAATCCTTGCGATACGAAGGTTTTCTTACAAAAATAACAGAGGACGAAATACATGTTATTCCCTTAAGTCACTGGCACATCAAATACCAATATTCAATTATATTTAACTTGAACAGTGTTTCAAATACATATATAAATCATTCAATCGACTCCACAGAGTCGTACTGATTATAACAAATATAAACCTATATATATATTGCATACTGTTAACGGGTATAAACCCATAACCACAAAGTAAGGGAAAAAACATCTCCGGCCTAGTCATAAAGAATTACTGTAACACAGTAAGATTCCTATTCCCAACATTTTTTTAAAAGACGAAACGAAACCCAACAAGTATCAATAACCACTATCATCAATAACCACAACAGAGCTTACAAAGGTTCAATATAAACTGATCAGTCAACAAAAGTCCAACAGTATTCCTTTTTGTGAGTACCCACAACCAGTATTGACGGCTAGTATCAACAACAAGCGTCGACGACTAAAAATCGACAATCATAAACAGTGGCTTATACCCTTCACAGGAATAATTTATGAGCTATCGCCGAATCAGGCCGAGCATTCCTACTTTTCATATATTTCGTATATTTAAGCCAGAATGCAAACACAAAGAAACAAAGCCACAATTCGAAAATAATAAACACCCATCAAGAAATAAATGACAAGTCATTCCAGCAAAAAGATACAGTGCAAAAATCACACCAGACAACCATAGTAAAAAATCATCTATTTTCTCAAAACATTTGAATAGAGTTGTTCTAATGAAATCACTTGAAAGACAGCAAGATTTTTAAAGGTTAGGGCCTAACATGCCTGGATTTTTGCTCAAAATTCCGAAGCAGACCACTGGAAGAGCTCGGACTTCCTTTTCCTTTTCCAAGTTAGAGCGACCAACAAAATTTTTCTATCTCCATAACATATATATTTTCCTTTCCATAGAAAATAGCTAGATACCCTCATACTCGCCATGCAACTCCAAGAAGACTTGTGCGAAGAACCAGTGAACAGGCAGAATGAAAACCGAAATTCGCGATAAGCCAAACAAACCAACAAACTTCCAATTTGCATGCCTTCTCACGAGTCCCGAGCTCGACTTCCAAGATCATTGAATGCATTTACTCCAATTTTCCCGCTTAAACTCAACTACCACCGACCGCCAAAGTTGGCGATAGACAAAGAGAATTTCAAGACCATTTTTAGTTTTGGCGAACTGCCACGTCGGCTCAATTAGCCATTTCTAAAACCTCCACCAATGCCTGTCCTTCATACTTATCTTTTGCATTAAATAACATAGAAAACTCCGCCCATGGTTCGCACCCCTCCATAGGTCCCCATACATTCTTGTTCAATAGATAGGTTAGTAACTTAGGTTAGAATTTAGGATAACACCTAATCTAACTTCCATAAACATAGATACTAACTTAGGACATTAGCTCTTAGCCTAGGTCTAGGTTAGATTAACACTAATCTAACCCCTAGGTTAGGTTTAGTTTTAGGTTACTAAACATTAATAATTCCAGTTAGGTCTACATTCCGTACGCTCAGAAAAAGACCTACATCATACATTCTTGAACAGGGTTAGCTCCTGTTCTTCCTTAGGCTACATAACTATATGAAACCGAATTATTACCTGGTCCACTATCGAGACCTTCTAGATATACTTCGATATCGGGAACCAATCCATTTCACATGATCAACCTGAGTTATACTCCGGACTAGCTTATTCAATGCTTCTAGACCTTGCAACCTGTTCAAGGTCTGTAATTTTAATTCATCACGAACAAACTTAAAGCAATACTTGGATCAATTCCACTGATCCAAGGCTAGATCTTATAGATGGATAACTCTATAATTCATTCCGAGATCAGATTAAACTCAGATGCAAAATGAAATAAATAAAAGAGTCTAATCATATTCAGACTCAGTCAAAGATCTGCAATCTGCAAAGAAGATACAATACATATCAAGCATGATTTCTCAATCAAGGAACACATCCTTTTTATAAAGAAATCACATATCAACACTTGTATGCTCAGGAGGAAGTAACAATAGTTCAGGGTGTTACAGGATCGGGATTATAAAGATGACAAGGATGGAGGACTATGATGAGACATGGGTAATAATAATTTTTTTTTAAGTTGTTGGCATTATTGTGGATATGTGAATAGGACTCGATTATAGGTTTTATTATGACTCAATTTAGGAGTTGAGATTTTGGATGGTGGTGGATTATCTATATGATTTTTGATGGGAGGAAGGTGTAGTTCATGATGATTGATCGGTTATTTAGAGGTTGGAATTTTAGATGGTGTTGTGGGCTTGGGATTGGTGGCTATATTAGCAAGGACATAAAGGAGGTCCTCTTGGTCTAGGTTAAAGTTAGCGATGTTGTTAAGGTCGATGTAATTGGATTATGGGGATAGTGGTTTATGTTTATTAGGTCAGGGTGTGGTTTGAGATGATTTAGGTTCCTAAAAGAGGAAGTCAATGGGGTGAGGGGTAGGGATCTTAGGAAGGGGAAATTATGGATAGATTTGGTTGGGAGATGATAGTTTAAGAGGTGATTGGTTGATACATGATTTAAGATTGGATATTTTTTGATTGAGTTGTTGAATGGTTTTTAAGATTTTAGGATCAACATGGGATGGTTGATTTGGATAGCAAGGAGGGTATTGGTGAAGTTCAGATGTGATATTTGAGATTTTTTTATTAAGGTCTTGGATAGTATGCTAGATTTCATGATCAAAGAGATATGGTTGACTTTGATGGGTTGGGGATGATGGGATAGCTTAATTGGTGGATTTAGAAAATAGGTAAGGGTTTGGATGTTGGTTTGGAGAGGATGGGGATTGACGATCAAAGGCCATGGTTTAAGAGGATGTGTGGGTGATTAGATTGGGTTAGGTTGGTTGATTAAGGATGATGATGGGATTTGGATTGGGATTGTTTGATTAATGATGGTGGTGTGATTTGGATTAGGATTGTGTGATTAAGGATCATGATGGGATTTTGATCAAGATTGTGGGATTAAGGATGATGATGGGATTTGGATTAGGATTGTTTGATTAATGATGGTGATGGGATTTGGATTGGTATTTTGTTGCTTAGGATGGTGATGGGATTTGGATTGGGATTGTGTGATTAAGGATGGTGATGGGATTTAGATCAGGATTGTGTGATTAAGGATGGTTGATTATGATGATGTTTGATTGATTAAAATTTTAAGGTGATAGGATGGTTAAGGGTGTTCAAAAGCAAGTAACAAACATGCAACACACACCCTAACTAGTCAAGTAGGATTGAAATCAAACTATAGCCCGCTTTTAATTCCACACACTGAAGATGGTGCCACAAAATGGATCTCAACCTATGGATTAATGTGGGGTTGGCTAGAAATTATTTTTAGGGAGTGCAGACTTCTTGCACTATAGTTTGATATGTGGCTAAATGGTAACTTGGACTAGGTGTACAAGCTCGCTAAGGGCGTCCCTGATATACGTCACGGTACATGGGGCCCGTGTTGCAATGATGTTATCTAAGGATTGGGTATTGGAACATGGAGGCCCCTCACTTCACACCACTCTTAAATCAAACAAGTGCTTAGCTAATAATGATAACTCTCCAAGGATTTATAAACCCCGCCAAAACATGAGGTGTGTCTATGTGCATGGAGATGAAGCCCACAATCATGAAACACGTAGGACTATGGAAAGTGCGTGGATGTCAATTCAACTTCATGTTTCCCCTACAAAATAAAAAATGGAAGGATAGTTACTTTTGATCCTCAAGATCATCCTAGGAAATGAGAGGAGAGCATACATGGTTTTATCTTCAGGATGAAAAACAAAAAAGGAAAACACAAAAGAAAGATAATGCAAGAAAATAAATTATAGATAATAAAATTAAACAATAAATATTATGTGATTGGGTCTTAAAGAGGAGGCCCTAAAAATCAAATATTATTAGTTCTACGATAAACCCAAATGTCTTAGACTGATCGTGTTGTAAAATAAAAGGATTAGTAGTCTAGAAAAATCATACAATCACAAAAGTTTAGATGAAAAAAGATAAATTTCAAAATGGATATAATTTTCCCTTGTATATGAAATAATCCTATGAAAACATAATGCCAGAACTTGCAAAAGGTCACTAAAACATTTGAAATCAAATTTAAGTTGTTAGTTGTAAGACAAGCTTGTGATTCTGCAAAGGTGTTGATTGTCAAGCCATAGCCACCAAAGTATTGTAAAGGCACAAAAGTAGGGTATAGGTTCCAATTTAGGTGATAGGATCTACTATAGGTCACAAAGGTATTGATATGTGAAAAATATTGAAACAAGTAAAAACACTAGCGAAACAATGTAATTTCAGACTTTCAAAGGCTAAAGAAAAGGTGCTCAAACATGCAACATAGGCGCCTAATTATGAAATAGGAGCCAAAATAGGGAATAGGTACCACTTTAGGGCATAAGCACCATTTTTTGCAGCATAGGTGCCAATTCATAGGTCATATGCGTTGTTTTGTGCTGGGAACATAATTTGACCCTAAATTTAAAATTTTGAAAGTGTAAACAAAAATGAAAATTCTTGAAACTTTGATAGCTATTTCTAGGGAGAAAATAGAGTTGAAAACAATAAATAAGTGGGGGGTAAGACCCGCGGTTGGTGCTAAAAATTTATATGTTAAAAAAGATAAGAAACAAATGCAAGTTAGAAACGAAAGAAAATAAACAAATTGATTCCTAAATCTAATACTTTCAAACCATACCTCATATTGAGAGAGATATGGAAAAGGGGACATATTCAATTCCTACACTTACCAAGAAGATGCAATGCTCCTCCTTTATTATGTTGAATTTTATCTTGGATGGTGTTGATTGCTTCAAATTTTGTGGAGACACTTGGGAAACACCTCCCCTTGATTACCTTGGCTTGATTGATGAAAGATGATGAATATTGATTGATTGAATATTATGGATAATTGATAAATGATAAAAATTTAGAGATTTGTTATGGATTTCCAAGTTAGCTTCCATGGAGGAGGAGAGCTAAATTTATAGCTTGTGGGAGATAAAATGGAGGGTGAAGATCCATCCAAGTAGGATGAGGATAAATGGTTGTTATTGCATGAGAGGATTGGAGGATTCTAGAATGGATAATTCTATAATTTTAATTCAAATTTTCATGGAGGGAAGAATCTTCCATTGAATTAAAAATTCAATGGAAGGAGAAGTTTAGAGAGGATTCTTGAAATAGAAGCCTCTAGATTTAGAGGTGTAAGATGTGATTATTTTAGGATTAGGTTAGGTTAATAAAATATGATTAGGGATGTGATTACATGGAAAGGATAGGTGTAGGGTAGGTGGGTGTAGGAATGTTAAATTCCTTAAAAATGATAATAAGGATTAAAGTGGGATATTAGGATATAATAATGAATTAAAGATATGAGTGATGAAATGATGGGATATTAGATAAATTATGAAATTAATTAGGATAAAGGGTATATTGGTATTTTATAGGAAATGTATTAATTATATAATTAGGATATTTGCGGGAAAAATTAATTGGAATTGATTATGTCGACGTTTTAGATGTGTACAAAAATAATCAGAATCACTAGAACCAAATAATATGGATATAAAAATACCCCAATGTGGGTTTTCCCCCATATTTGGGAGAGTGTGAGATCACAAATAATTTATTCAAAATTAATCAATAACGTTGGTTACATATATATAGGAACATTCCTATAAAAACTCCACAAACCTCACACACTAATTATAGGTGGGTGGTTTAACAACCTTTATTCCATAAATATCTCACAACATATTTTTCCTCAACCTTCCTAAAAACACTCTCTTAAATCCTACTAGTTGTTTTCATAACATTATTATATGCTTCACATATTATGATAATATTAAGTTATTTTTCAACAAATTAATATTAACTTACATGACTTTATAATATAACACAATCTAATAATGTTAACCTAGACTCATAAATTCACCCATGTTTGGACAAATTTCAAACATTCCCCCCCTTAGTGCTAACATGGGGAGAGAAAATTTCATTTTAGAGTTGCGAGGTTGGTTGGACATGTTTCCTGAGTTGTCATTAACATGTGAGGTGCACCTGATATGTTTTTCCCCTAGTTTATATTTAGTCCCCCCATAATGTAAATATTCTTGGATATCGGTTACAACCGATAATGCATCCAAAATTATCTTCCTTAAAAAAAATTCCTGCTTTTTTGAAGAAAAAAACTCATCATACAATAACCCCCTAGTAAATGTTCATAGTAAGAAAACTTCCTTTAAATAAATTCTTACCAAAAATTTATGTTTTAGGGTGTTCTTGGAGGCTTGAACCCTCAATGTATCTAGCCCCTAATGTATTATCAAAAGAATCACCTCGAAATGGGTTGTTGACCACTTCAAATGCTTAATTAGAGGATTTTTATTTTATATTTTTAATTCTTGACCTTCTAAATTAAAAAATAATAATATTTTTACCCGAATAGGATTAGGGCTTGTTTTAAAATATAAGTTTAGTCTTAGATAATTTTTTACAACGGAATCGTCATCGTTCTATGTTAAAGTCATATGTGGTTAAGAGAGGTGAAATTTATAATTTTCCAAATTCAATTTCCAAGTTGAAACCATTGCCATAGTTTCAAAGAGAGGTACCAAGTTGGGATCGGGGATTATTTTTAACCATTGACAAGACATCCAATCTATTGAATAAAATGCATAGAGAATTTTATTGATTATTTCTATACTAAATCCAAATCGAGGTACCACCAGATCATCTCACTATAGGGATGTCAAGCTATATATTATTAAGTCGGCATGGATCATCCAAGGGCAGAGATGTCTTGAGTAGAGGTGAAGACTAAGTTATTCAAGATCCAAATGTAGGTCACAATGAGTTGAAGATCAAAGTGCCAAGATGCAAGAGATTGAAGAGACAATGCCATTTGAGGTTGGGATTTAAAGGAAGTGTAATCTCATACTATGCTCTAGGTATTTAGAGTGGTAAGACAAACCCAAAGGTGAGTTGGTATTTTTGGGTGAGATTTTGATGTAGATATTAGTGACTGCACTATAACTCTACAACTCCTTCAATGAAAATGGGAATTAAAAATGTAATTCCTCAAACCCAATACATGTAAATTCTTCAAACTTTTTCAAATTGTAACATGTAGATCTTGAAGAAATGTGAATGTATTCAAAGAATCTACGATCAATGAATGTTAATCCAAAAGCATGTAATGCAACCAAATGCCTTTGTGAAAATATTAGGCC
>CM034151.1:200887453-200902235 GCA_019776745.2 Taxus chinensis
GCTATTTTTAATCAAAAGTCAATTTTACAGGGCGAGAATCTGGCAAAAAATTTTCCAAAAATCCTGTTCTTCCTCTCATTTTCCAGATTTGATCCTGATTTGCAAAAATACCTCTTTTTGAAATTATGGTTGAGCTTCTTCTTCGGTAAACATTTGAAAATGATATTGTCTTATTTAGTAGACGCTTCCTCTTAAAAAGTTAACTAATTTTCAATAAATGTTGTAACCTGTTCTTTGCAAATTCAAGAATGAGGAGAAAAAATGGATTTTGGCCTCTCTTGTATCAATGTCGTTTATTATTCTTCTCTACGGGTTCTGCAATGTTTCCAAACTTTCTAGGTGTCATTCTTTCAAATTTGATTCTATCACAAGCTACTTCAGATTCTACACTTTCTAAAATCAATCCTTAAGCTTCTTTGATTTCTCTTTTTAAGATTCACTTTTATGGACTCTACCTCTTCTTGCTGCCAGCTATATGTATTTCTTCTTTCAAGTACCATTAGATGCATTGAAACTTAGAATATGTATTGCTTTAGAACTATGAGAATGTGTAATAACATTGTACCATGAACTCAATTTTGCAGTACTTCTCTTGATTTACAGGTATTAGGAGATGGAGATGGACAAGCAGAAGAAGATGGAGATTGATATGGAGATGGAGATGATGAGGAACGGGGATAGAAGAACAGAAAGGAATGATGGTTCCTTTTATCCTCAACTTCTTGTTCTTTAGCATAGGTAGTATTCATTTCCATGTATATATGATGCGTCCCTTAGTCATATCCCAATGCTTGGGGACAACTTTGATCTCTTATGAATAAAGCATTTTAGAAATTGAAATAATGAGTTATTTCAGTTTTGCATTATTTTTCTTTGATTGTATAATGATGTAGGCAACTAATATCTCAATAAAATGAATTACTAAGGGATAACTTAAAGTGAATACCTGTAACTCTAGTGGATAATCATTGAATGAAATGTGTCTCTTTGTATGTTGTGTATTATCGTAGCTTCCATATTGTTTGACTCCTTTCTGCTATCTCCATTTGGACATATTACACTGTTTGTTGTCATTCTTCTTGATAGGACGTATCAGGAAAGGAGTCCAAAATTGTAATCTTTTATAGTAGCCACTGATGAATGAAACGCATTAATCAACAATGTAATGGAAACAAAGCAAAAAATTGATAGGTAGCAAAGATAATAACTGTGAATTGATGGTCTGAAACCTGCCACTATGTCTACTGTTCAAAACTAACTCACTTACATACTCTGTAATCTGGTTGTGGTTGTCTTCATTCAGGATAACACAACTGTCTTCAGGGATTGTGTTCTTTTGCGAGGATCTTGTGATGAATGGCAGGACTATATGGTTATTATTGTTTTGTTAACAGCCACATAGCCACAACGTTGCACTTAATCTCTTCAAAATCAGCAATAACAAGTAATTGATATAATTCATTAGCTTAGGTAGACTTCACCAAAGATATCCATCTTAACAACGTTTCAAGTTGCCCATTTTTGCATAAGTGCAAAAATTGTCAACATTTCTGGCGATCCTGAGGGAAAGATGCATGCTAGCTTGTAGACTAGTACCTTACTCTTGTCCATTGGGTATGGAGTCTAAATCTGTAACCAAAAATTGCCCTTTTCTGTAAGGTTCAACCCTTTCAAAAAAAATAAAGCTGGGAAAAGATCTAGGAAACTAGACCATGTGCATGAATGCACTTATTGAAAACAAAGAACGATGCAATGTGCATAACTCCACTTATTGAAAGGGAAATCCTACTCTAACCAATCACTGTAAGATTTTCAATAACAGTGTTTGAGAAACATACCATTCATAGGAATGGGGAGTTCCTCTCCATTTAGCTTGGAAAGCTGAAAAGCATTGTGTTCTTTGCAAGTTGATATCATATAAGGGCCACTCCAAAGTGTATCAAACTTTGAGTGCCTTCCTGGCTTAACATGATCAGAATCCCATTTCAACACAATATCTCCTTCATTGAAGATTATGAATTTGGCTTTCTTTTCAAAAGTCTTATTCATCTGATTCTGATTCTTCTCCATGTTTAGATGAGCTTGATCTCTTAGCTCTTGTAATTCCATCAATTCCACATAACAAACCTGCAACGGTTCATTTTCAAGTAGTTCCATTTGATGCAGTAAGTCCAATGCCAGTAACTCAACTGAAATTGGCATTCTAACTTCTTTACCATACATAAGCTTGTACGGTGAGTTTCCAACTGATCTCTTAGGGGTCACCCTATCAGCCCAAAGTTTTGAATTCAACATTAGATGCCAAGCTCTTTGATTATCCTTGAGTGTTCTTCTGATGATTCTTAACATATTTTTATTAGTGCTTTCAGCTAATCTGTTACCTTATGGGTAATAATTAGATGAAGAGCTCAAGTAGATTCCATGGCTAACAGCCTAATCTATTACTTTAGCATCGAGAAATGCTAAAGCATTATCTGATATGATAGTTGTTGGAACACTAAATCTGTAAACTATTCCTTCATAGAAAGCTAGTATTGAAGCTTCGTTAGTGTCTTTCAAGGCTACTACTTCAATCCATCATGTAAAATAATCTGTGGTAGTTAGAATCTATTTATGTCCTTATAAATAAGGTGGGTTAATCATTTCAATAAATTCAATACCTTACTGCATAAAGGGTTAATCAACTGAAATAGGATGCAAAGGCAGTGAAGCTAAGCGTTCCTTTCCAACAAAGAAAGCACATTTCTTACACTTTCTGATCCATTTGAAACAGTCCTTAAATATGCTAGGCCAATAGTAACCTGCTTTCATGATCTTCAAAGCTATAGTACGTGCTGAGAAGTGACCTCTTTTAGGTCCTTCATGGAATTCTGATAATATCTTCTGAATCTTGTCGTAATCGACACATCTCAGCAAGATTCCATTTATATCTCTTCTGAACAATACACCATCAATGAAGAGATAAGGAATAGCATGTAACCTAAAATATCTTCATTTATTCTTATCCATACCTTATAGATAAGTGACATGTTTTAAAGTATTCCCAACTCAGTTCATTCCCTTCTCGATTCCTGAATTTCTTGAGAGGGTTCAGGTTGTTGATTTTCTGGTTGTAACATAACGTTTGATTGTTGATATGTGGTTTCAGCATGGTGTTCTAAAACTTTAAGTTTTACATCCTATTGTTTCTCCATATTATTAATTATATGCTCACATAAACCTTTACCTCGAACTTTCTTGGTAACTTAGATATCAACATCATATTCCATAACCTTCGTTATCTAGCCCTGCCCTTTTCTCAGTTAAATCTTTGTTCAACATAGAAAATTTCACACTTGGGATTCGCCCCTGCCCCCCTGCCTTCTCTTGTTTTGGCCTCATGTCCTTTCCCTTCTTTCTTCGTCTCTTGCCTCTGCCCGTCACTTGTTTTTTCCGGCATGTGTCCTTGTTTCATCTCTCGGCCAGCCTCTGTCCCCGCCGCCCTGGGTTGTTGATATTCTTGTCCTTACCTGAGTCTAGACCTACGCTGCATTGTTTTCAATCCTGTTAAGGCATACATTGTACTCTTTGCACATTTGGATTGCAGTGTAGGAGCCTAATAAATAGCTGTGTTATCAGCCTCGAAATACCTCGAAACCCTTTCTCTCCCTTCTCTGGTCCAGAGAATGTTTTTCTCTTCCTTAGCATGCTAGTCATGCCTAAACAATGCGCAAAAATCTGGGAAAATCTTCTGACAGAAGTTGATTTTTTCCCAAAAAGCTCTGTAATCCTTCTTTGTGATGACCGCAACGATAGCTTGTGATCTGGCTTTTTAATAATTCTAAAAAGGATTAATTGCTAAACCCTGTTTAGAGAAACAATATGGCTGAGTAAGTCTTACCTTCATGTACTGAAAGAATAGACTTTTTGGGATTAAGGATTTCCAAACCTAACCTGCACAGATCTGAAAAGTCTGTCTCAAATGCATTGATGTTCATCAAATTTTTTTTTTGAGAATACAGTGGCACATCTAAATAAACCAGCATGCCTTATTTATAGAGGCTATGACAATCCATGTCCTTGCATGTTGAAATGTTGCACCATCATTAAAGACCAAAGCATTCTTTTATAAATCACAAGTACCCCCCGCACTTGGTGGTAAAAGTTGTTTTATATCTAATCTTGTCCTTGGACTAAAATTTGATTAATCAACTGTAACCATCTAGAAGGGATAGGCTATCTGACCTGAAACATTCTCAAAATCTGATCCATGTTCGGTAGGTGGATAATGATCTTTTAATGATGCTTTGTTAAGATCTCTAAAATCCACACTAATCGAGTTCTCCATTCTTTTTCCTAACTAGCACAAGATTGCTACCCAACTTGAATGCTTAACCAATGAAAATAATCCTGTTCAATCAATTTTGTATTCTTTCTTTCCTCATAAGAGTTTCTATTATGGGATTTAAGGCCTTGGTTTTTCTGCCTAACCTGTTTAGAATTTGGTTGTATTCATCATATGCTCTGGCTAATACTGGGGTCAAAACCCTTCAAATCTTGGTATCCTCCAAGTGAAAACCTCTTTAAATTCAGTGCAAAGCTTAATAAAAGACTGTTTTTTCAGATAGGAAGATACCTTTCCCAAGAAATAAGTTCTTTCCCTTCATCAACTGAAACCTCTTCGTATTTTATCAGCATGAGAGCGACATTTAGCTTTTATCCTTTCACTAAGTCATCAGTGCTGAAGATGTCATTCCAATGTGACAAGTCACACAAGAAAACTTTTTTCTTTAACTGAACGGACAATTGGGTCACCCATATAATGTTTGTAATTTACCTGATTTACTGCAAAAAAAATCAGCTTCTTTGCTGTCAAAACCTACAAATTTTCTATCCTCTCTCCAAACACCTACCATAGATTCATATCAGGTATATAAGGTCTGAAATCAACTTACATGATGATAAACTTTTGTTGTTTTCTATTTGTCCAGCACTATTTCGAAACTAGCACAAGCACCACACTGCTGCCGTCTATCAACATGTTTTATATTTCAGCTCTAGAATAGACCTGAATATTAATGGCAATCAAAATTCCTTAAGTCCTGAAACTCTATGTGCCTTAGACTTCATTAATGGATTCTTACATAATTGAAGTTTTTTAACTTGATTTATTACTAACTAGAATCGCCAAGCTTGTAACATGTCTGATTTATCCTCCTTTTTTTGGGGGCCGCAAAGTAAGAGACCATGAATTAATCTTCGTACTTCAGCTACATCATACAAGTGCATGAAAATTGAAGACTCAGAGCTATAAAATACCTTTCGTTTGTTGGGAATGAGCATTAGAGCTACTCCCTGCCCCTTCTATTCATTAGCTCCATCAAAATGAATCTTCCAATCCCTTCTATTGAATTTGCTTTTTGGTATGGCAAGGGGATTGTGCATTTTCCTTCATGCATGCACTCATACCACCGAAAAAATGTTCTTCAACCTCGTTAAAAGTAGCATGAGCAATGTTCTTCAACGTTTTCTCATCCATAAATATGTTAGACACACCTCTAGTGCTATAATCTGAGCCACGTCATAAATCAGATTGATCTGAGCAGAATAATTCCAAAGCAATATTCTTGAATGAGGCTCAATATGAAATCTATCTACAATGGGCTCTTGATTGAATGGTACTTTAGTGCCATAACATTGTAGTGAAAAATTAATAAGACCCAATCAGAAGAGAGTAACCTCATTTTTTCGGTAAAGAGTCTCTAGATAGGCCCAAAGCAAAATATGGAGGTAAAATTCACACAGTAACATCGTGGTAAAAGGAACATTTGGGAAGCATGTAACGTTTTTACCCTCCACACAATTTCTATTTCAAACCCAACGATATTTGGTTGCAGTCCCTCAAGCTTTAGAACAATTTTTTCTTTGGCTCACTACTGGCACATGCCTAATTTTTTCAACCAATTGGCCTTTGGCACTACTGTGCTACTGGCACCGCTAATCCACCATAGAGGCAGGTTAAATGAATAAATGTTTCTCCAATAATCAGGATAGATGAAAAGGTGGGGGCTTTTTAATGTCATGAGCATTCAAGACCTTTGAACCATCATCTAACATCCTTTACGTGAATCTTGATTAAGTGTTCCCAAGGACCTATCTGTATTGGCTTCCTTACTGTTGTTTTTTGAAGAATCTCTAGTTTTAGCTATTCACTGAGAGAATAAATCTTCTTGTTGTCCTGGAATCTTAAGGCATCCCCCCATAAGATTTAACCATTGTGTTTCTTCATCACAATCAGCGTGGGGGGGGGAGGATTTAAAAGAAGCAACAGTCTTAGAGATAGACCTCGACACATTTTAGCCTAAGCTTACAAAAAACTGATTTTGCTTCGTAGCCTTGGATATTTGAGGATAAACAATCTTCTGGGATCAGGCTGAAGCTATTTTTGTTGCCTCTTTACCCAGCTACACCCTTTCTATTTTTGAGGGACAAAACAGGACTATTGCTAGTTTAGAGATTGTAGATGTTTAATATCAGTAATAGTGGGCAAGCATAGTTTTGTTTTGTTGTTTTTTTTATTTTTTTAGTGCTTGTCCTTGAGCTTCTAGCTGGTTAACAAAATGAAATTCTCCTCATTAAAGCTGACCACATTCTGTCAGTGGTTTTCTGAACATGACTTTCTTGCTGCCCACACCTCCATTTATGTATTAACAATCCTTCACGATTGAGGTTTGCGCAAATACAAGATTCGGTTCAGGGAATGCATTTGGGGAATTTGCCGTTTGATGAGTTGATTATAAGGTGGCACCACCTTCTATAGCCCTCTTACCTATACCAACGCGTTAATGCACTAGGAACATTACGAAAAAACTGCCTTAGGCTGATAAGGGCTTCTGTAATTTTTGATTCTATTGGTAAGGCTCCTATTCCACGTTTTTGCTAATAAGAGCTTGATATGTCCTATTTAAGGCATGTAAAGCTTATTCATTGATGTCAGCTTAATATCCGCCATGGTTTGGCAAGGCTTTAAACATATCTGGGGATGGGGTGTAACGTTGCTCCTACGATTTTAATGGTTTGTGGATTGATCTAAATCTACCAAAAAATGGCCTTGTAGGCCTGGGGCTATTTTCTAGCCCTAAATAAGGTTGTTTTCAGCTTTTATAGCCATTTTCATAGGCCCCTGGAAGGGTAAAAGCTCCCATGGATTTGAATATAGTTTGCACATATCACTATTTACACTGTCTCTGAGGTAATAAAGGAAAGCGTGATCACCTTGAGGCTTAACAGCTTTTAGGATTAATTTCCCAAGTTCTAGAAAATGAATGTTAAAATCTAGACATATATCATGAGGGGATCTCTTGATCACTAGATAGTTGTTCTATCATGAAAAATGATCTGAATTGTCTTGGAAAGGTTTTCCAACAATTTCTCTCCTAATTCATCCCAAGTTCTTATTGCTGTCCAATCTCTAGGTTCCCATACCATTGCAGGCTTGTCCTTAAAAATGCAGGCTAAAGTCTTAAAAGCTACGTCTTCATGAGTAATTTGTGGACTGCACATATGGCTGCAACTCCTCATATGTTCAGTAGGTGTCACTTGATTTTTCACTAGTAATGAATGGTAAACTTTTCAAGCACATTGGGAATATCATTGGTACCTAGAATTACTAATGGGACTGCCATTAGTGAAGAGCCACAATTTTTGGGTGGTTGAATAGCCATTTGAAAAACTGGATATTGATAAAAATTTATCATTGGTGAAGGAATATCATGAGGATTTTTCACAACTAGGTCTATTATAAGGCAAAGTATTACCAACCTTCTCTTCTAGTAGAATTCAAAGGTAAAGAACAAACTCAGGAGGAATTGTCCTCTTACCGATGATCTTTTAGTCACTTTAGGCCTGGAACAGGCTTCATACTGGCCTGAAATCAGCTTTACGGAGTCGCTAAAAGATCGTAGAATCTTTAGAATTAATTTGTTGTAGCTCTAATCCCGAAAGTAACTTTTATTTGCTGTAAATATGCTCTAGAATTTGGTATTTACATGTAGATATGATTCGCGGTCCCACCTGGCATGCTAGCAACCTGCGATAATCTCTTTGAATTAGCTAATCCATTTCCTTTCCTTATCTTGTATACTTATGGTTTTATTTCACTTAAAATATTTAATTACAATTGTTCCATACTATTTAAGTTTCATTTATATAGTTTTTTAGTCATCCTATTTATATTAAATAATGACTATACTTTCATAGTATTAGTTTAATTTTTGTTAATCGGTTATAGGAGAAGATTCACACACTACAGGATATGATATCATTGGGCACTTTACCATCCTTGAGAGGAGGATTTAGGACTTCATAGGAAGCATCGAGGCCTCCATTAAACCTAATCAAAATTCACAGTTTAAGGACCATCAGATGAAATGATCACAACCAGTTCAAGATATGCAAAGAGGGAATGATCGAGGAGGCCAAGGTTTTGGTAGGGACCGAAGGTAGAGTGGAAAAGAAGATCATCCACATCACACACAACAGTCAGTCAGATATGGGTATTTCGGTTCAATACATCAAATTACAGGTGGGGTGCCCACATAGAGGTAGAAAACAAGATGTTTTATTTACAGATATTTGAACCATTATGCCTACCTATGCCCTTAGATACACTCTTTTTATGATAGGAAAAATGCATCAACATCATATCACAATATAAGCGATGCAAGATGCATTCATCATGTCTATGTTGTAGTAGAGAACTAATAGGCAAAGCCTCGGGTCACAATTATTGAGACTACATATATCATTATGTTAAGAATTATACTAACATGGGTATATTTGTGAGTCTAGGTTAACATTATTAGATTATTTTATATTATAAATTTATGTAACTTAATATTAAATTTTTGACAAACAACTTAATATTATAATAATATGTGAAACATATAATATTATTGTTAAAATAAATCATAGGATTAAGGAGAGTGCTTTTAGGAAGGTTAGGAAAAATAGGTTGTGAGAGACTTATGGGATAAAGGAGGTTTAACCACCCACCTAGATTTAGTGTGTGAGTTTGGTGGAGTTGTTATAGGAATGCTCATATATATGTAATCAGGTTATTGATTACTATTGGATTAATTATTTGTGAGCTCACACTCTCCCAAATATGGGGTAAAACCCACATTTGGTATCAGAACATGTTGTAATTGACATGTCTATACTTTACATTCATTTTTGTTTTACATCAAAATGTATTCTTGAGTGGTGTTGCAGTGTAGACCACTTGCAACAACTCTTGCATGTTTGTTTACCCTTAGTTGCACATTGATAATAATTTTTAGTGTAAACCATGTGAAAATTCCTTATCATTTTCCTCTCACAATCTTCCTCTCTTCTCTCCACTTTGTTCATATATTTCCGTACTTATTTTCACCCATTTTATTCACGTTTTCATTCAGAAAATTGAAAAGTAAAATAAATGAAAAATCTGAGGTGCCAAATATATATATATATATATACCTTCTAAAAACATTATGAAAAAATGCAAACATAATATAGTCAAATAAAGATTTTTTCAAGTCCTTTTTTGGCAGATCTCCATGAAGAATGAGAAAATAAAAGAAAATATGAGTTTCTGGAGCACAATCCCATGCTTCTTGTATTCATAAAAAATTAAGGAAATTGAAGCCTAATATTTTCACAAAGGCATTTGGTTGCATTACATGCTTTTGGATTAACATTCATTGATCGTAGATTCTTTGAATACATTCACAATTTCTTTTCTTCAAGATCTACATTGGGTTTACAAATTTGAAAAAGTTTGAAGAATTTTACATTATTGGGTTTAGGAATTACATTTTTAATTTCCCATTTTCATTGAAGGAAGTTGTAGAGTTATAGTGCAGTCCACTAATATCTACATCAAAATCCACCAAAAATACCACTCACCTTTGGGTTTGTCTTACCACTCTAAATCCTAAGCATAGTAATGAGATTACTCTTCCTTTAAATCCCAACCCAAAATGGCTTGGCCTTCAATCTCTTGCATCTTGGCACTTTTGATCTTCAACTCATTGTGACCTACATATTGTGATCTTAATAACTTAGTCTTCACCTCTACTCAAGACATCTCTGCCCTTGGATGATCCATTCGACTTAATATATATAGCTTGACATCCCTATAGTGATATGATCTGGTGGTACCAAAAAAAAAAAAAAAAAAAAAACTCGATTTGATTTAGTATAGAAATATCATAAAATTCTCTAATGCATTTTATTTCAATAGATTGGATGTCTTTGTCACTGGTTAAAATAATCCACGCGTCCCAACTTGGTACCATCTCCTTTGAAACTATGGCAATGGTTTCAACTTGGAAATTGAATTTGGACAATTATAAATTTCCCTCTCTTACCACAATATACTTTAACATAGAACGCTGACGATTCCGTTGTAAAATTATCTCAGACTAAACTTATATTTTGTAAAACACAAGCCCTAATCCTATTCGGGTAAAAATATTATTATTTTTTTACTTAGAGGTCAGTAATTAAAATATAATAAATCCTCTAATTAATGCAGTTTGAAGTGTCCAACAACCCATTTCGAGGTGATTCTTTTGATAATACATTAGGGGCTAGATACATTGAGGGTTCAAGCCTCCAAGAACACCCTAAAACATAATTGTGGTAAGAATTTATTTAAAAAGGAAGTTTTCTTTTACTATGAACATTACTAGGGTATTGTTGTGATTTTTTTTCGTCAAAAAAGCAGAATTTTTTTTAAGGAGATAATTTTTTGGATGCATTATTCGGTTTGTAACCGATATCCAAGAATATTTCACTTATGGGGGACTAAATATAACGTAATGGGGACAACATATTCAGGTGGCAACCTCACATGTTCATGACAACTCCAGAAACATGTCCAACCAACTCGCAACTCTAAAATGAAATTTTCTCTCCCCATGTTAGCACTAATGGGGGCCTTGGTTTTGAAATTTGTTCCAAACTGGGTAATTATGAGTCTATAGGTTAACTTTTAGATTGTGTTATCTTATAAGTCCTGTAAGTTTAATATTATTTTGTTGAAAAAAAATAACTTAATATTATCATAATTTTTAAAAAATGTGAAGCATATATAATGTTTATGAAAACAACTAGTAGGATTTAAGAGAGTGTTTTTTAGAAGGTTAGGAAAAATAATGTTGTGAGATATTTTATGAATACGGTTGTTAAACCACCCACCTATAATTAGTGTGTGAGGTTGTGGAGTTTTTCTAGAATTTCCTATATATATGTAACCACGTTATTGTTAATCTTTGTTAATTATTTGATCTCACACTCTCCACGAATCAGCATCTCTCCCCAAATTGGGGGAAAACCCACAATTGGGGTATTTTTATATCCATATTATTTGGTTCTAGTGTATCTGATTATTTTTTTGTACACTCTAAACGTCGACATAATCATTCCATTTAATTTTTTCCCGCAAATATCCTAATTATATAATTAATACATTCCGATAAAATAACCATCTAACCCTTTAATCCTAATTAATTTCAGAATTTATCGAATATCCCATCAGGTTTCATCACTCATATCTTTAATTCATTATTAACCTATATCCCCTAATCCTTATGATCATTTTTAAGGAATTTAACCTTCTACACCCACCTACCCTACCCCTATCCTTTTCCTGTAATCACATCCTAATCATATTTTATTAACCTAACCTAATCTAAAATAATCACACATCTTAACACGCTCTAAACTAGAGGCGTCAATTTCACAAGAATCCCTCTCTAAACTTCTCCTTCCATTGAATTTTTAATTCAATGGAAGATTCTTCCTCCATGAAAAATTTGAATTAAATTATAGAATTATCCATTCTAGAATCCTCCATCCTCTCATGCAATAACAACCATTTAATGCCTCACCACTTGGATGGATCTTCACCCTCCATTTTATCTCCCCAAGCTATAATTTAAGCTCTCCTCCTCCATGGAAGCTAACTTGGAAATCCATAACAAATCTCTAAATTTTATCAATTATCACTTATCCATAAATTCACTCAATCAATATGCCTCATCTTTCATAATCAAATCAATCAAGCCAAGGTAATCAAGGTGAGTTGTTTTCCCAAGTGGTCCTCCACAAAATTTGAGCAATCACACCATCCAATATAAATTTCAACAAATAACGGAGGAGCATTGCATCTTCTTGGTAAGTGTATGATTGAATAATGGTCCCCTTTTCCATATCTCTCTCAATATGAGGTATGGTTTTGAAAGTATTAGATTTAGGGAATCAAATTGTTTTATTTTTCTTTCCGTTTCTAACTTGCATTTTTCTTATCTTTTTTACCATATAAATTTTAGCATCCAACCGCGGGTCTCCCCTCCCCCCACTTATTTATTGTTTTCAACTCTAATTTTCTTCTCCCCTAGAAATACTAAATCCAAAGTTTCAAGAATTTTCATTTTTGTTTACACTTTCAAAATTTTAAATTTAAGGTTCAAATTAAATGTTCCCGCACAAAACAACGCATATGACCTATGAATGGCACCTATGGCTGCCAAAATGGTGCGTATGCCCCATAAGTGGTACCTATTCCTATTTTTTTGGCTCTATTTCATAATTGGCGCCTATGTTGCATGTTTGAGCAACCTTTTTCTTTAGCCTTGAAAGTCTGAATTTATCATTGTTTCGCTAGTGTTGTTACTTGTTTCAACTATTTTTCACATATCAATACCTTGTGACCTATAGTTAATCTAATTCACCTAAATTGGGAACCTATACCCTACTTTTGTGCCTTTCAATAACTTTGGTGCTATGGTTGACATCACACCTTTGCAGAATCACAAGCTTGTCTACAATACCAACTTAATTTGATTTCAATTCAAATGTTTTAGTGACCTTTGCAAGTTCTGGCATTAATGTTTTCATATGATTATTTCATATAGCAGGGAAATTATTCCATTTTGAAATTTTCTTTTTTTCATCTAAACTTTTGTGATTTTATGATTTTTCTAGACTACTATCCTTTTATTTTAGCAACACGATCAGTCTAAGACATTTGGGTTTATCGTAGAACTTAATTTTGATTTTTAGGCTCCTCTTTAAAAGACCCATCACATAATATTTTTGTTTAATTTTATTATCTATAATTTATTTCTTGCATTATCTTTCTTTTTGGTGGTTTTCCTTTTTTGTTTTTCATCCTGCAGATAAAACCATGTATGCTCTCCTCTCATTTCCTAGGATGATCTTGAGGATCCAAAGTAACTTCCTTCCATTTTTTATTTTGTAGGGGAAACTGAAGTTGAATGACATCCACGCACTTTCTCCTCCATAGTCTACGTGGTTTCATGATTGTGGGCTTTCATCTCCATGCACCTGACACACCACCTCATGTTTTGGCGGGGTTATAAATCCTTGGAGAGTTTATCATTATTAGCTAGGTCACTTGTTTTATTTAAGAGTGGTGTGAAGGAAGGGGCCTCCATGTTCCAATACCCATTCCCTTAGATAACTCATTAGGCAACACGGCCACCATGTTACCGTGACGTATATCAGGGACGCCCTTTAGTCGAGCTTGTACCCTAGTCCAATACCATTTAAGCCACATATCACACTATAGTGCAAGAAGTCTGCACTCCCTAAAAATAATTTCTACCAACCCCACATAATCCATAGGTTTGAGGACATCCATTTTGTGGCACCCTCTTCAGGTGTTTGGAATTAAAAGCGGGGCTAATAGTTTGATTTCATCCTCACTTACTAGTTCTTGTGTGTGTTGTGGCATGTTTGTTACTTGCGTTGAACACCCTTAACCATCCTATCACCTTAAAATTTAATCATCAAACTCATATAATCACCATCCTAATCACACATCCTTAATCTAATCCCTCACCATCCTTATCACACAATCCAATCCAAATCCCATCACATCCTAAGCCAAAATACCAATCCAAATCCCATCCCCATCATTAAATCAAACATCCTAATCCAATCCCATCATCATCCTTAATCCCACAATCTTGATCAAAATCCCATCATGACCTTATCACAACACTCCTAATCCAAATCACACCCCACCATCTTAATCAAACCTCCCAATCCAAATCCCATCATCATCACTTAATCAACCAACCTAACCAATCTATCACCCACACATCCTCTTAAACCATGCGCTTTGATCGTCCTCCCCATCCCTCTCCAAACCAACATCCAAACCCTTACCTATTTTCTAATCACCAATTAGCTATCCCCTCATCCCAACCCCTCAAAGTCACCCATATCTCTTTGATCTGAAATCTAGCATACTATCCAAGACCTTAATAAAAAAATCTCAAATATCACATGCTGGAACTTTCACCACTCCCTCCTTGCTATCTCAAATCAACCATCCCATGTTGATCTAAATCTTAAACCATTCAACAACCTCACTCAAAAATAATCCAATCTTAATCATGATCAACCAATCACCTCTAACTATATCTCCCCAACCAATCTATCCATATGTCCCCTTTCCTAAGATCCCTACCCCTCCCCCATTGACTTCCTCTTTTAGGAACCTAAATCATCTCAAACCACCCTGACCTAATAAACATAAACCACACTATCCCATATCCAATTACTCGACCTAACAACATCGCTAACTTAACCTAGACAAGAGACCTCCTTTATGTCCCTTGCTAATATACCACCAATCCCAGCCCACACACCATCTAAAATTCCCACCTCTAATAACCGATCATCACATGACTCCACCCTTCCTCCCATCAAAACTCATATCGATAAT